>LGRX02027015.1:0-35837 GCA_001247695.2 Cymbomonas tetramitiformis
CCAATATCCGTGTGTTAATGCCCGAAGGATGGGAGAGGGACATGGAAACGGAAGGGTTTTGCGTGGCACGGGTTGAGGGCGTCGAAGTTTCCCCTCAGGAGCACGATGGATGCGTGACCGGGGAGTGGTTGAATAACTTCGCCGACCTGAAATCAGAGGACCGGGATGCACGCTACGACAGTAGTAGGTGGATAGGAGACGTGGATCGGAGGTGTTTTCTGGGGAGGATGATTGCGGAGGTAGGGAGGCAGGTCATTGCAAACCCAGGGTGGAAGCGCACGACCGTGCGACCGGACGTACTTCGCAAGGGAAAATGTGGGATGTCTGCGTTGCTGACGCTGCCCGGGGCTGATCTGCAGAGCCCGCATTTAGACGGCACAGAACTATCCCTTATTTTTTGCTTCACTCCAGGGTACCCTGTGGGGATATTTCCGGGTTCTCACACGCGGTGTGATGCAAGGGAGTCCCTTTTTGTAGGGCAGGCATATGAGGTATTAATGTTCCGGCGTGGGGTTTTCCACTTTGGGGAAGCCTACCCTGGCTGTTCCTGGCCGACGATTCCGTCGAACGCCGTAAAGCTGGGGCCGAACGTCCGTCGGGGGGCACATTCGTACGTGGATAGGTCATCGGATGTGCCGGTGTACAACCTGACAGAGTTTACGGTGGAGTACGCAGCTCGCCGGCGAAGCAGGCGCTTGGAAGGCGAGGACGTTGCCAACCTCTTGGGCGTCGACTACAACGTCATCTTCGACGGGGGCCTCGCAATGTTGGGCTCCAAAGTCGTCATCCTCCATTCTTCTGTCACGGAGGAGAAGGTGGAGGTCGGCGTGATGGAGACGGGCGCCCTCAAGACGGTGCCCAGGGCGGAGCTGCAGCCGGTGACGAAAGCGGGCATTCCCGTGAAGGGGAATTTCGTCACCCGGTTTTACAGGCCGAAGAGCGGCCTTATGGACACGGGCATCAAGCTGCAGGTGTTCGGGGGGGCGGACGTGCTGTACCCCGACAAGACATCGGGCCTGGTCTGCACGGGAATGCCCGTGCTCCTGAAAGAGGACTACGAAAACCTGCCCATGGCGCACGGTGAGGTGCTGCGCCTGGGGTATGTGCTGCGCACCAACGGCGGCCAGACGCAGGGCCTGGTGTTCCTGCAAAAAAGCTCGGGGTTTGAGGGGTGGGACTTCCAGGTGCTGCAGTTACCATTGGGACGTGGATCGGAGGCACTGCTGGTGAGGGACGAGAAGTTCATGGCCCTTCACCCCCGCGGCAGCAGCAGCAGCAGCAGAAGCTCCCAGGGACGTCAGATTGCCTTGACGCAGGCTGACCTGGAGAAGGAAAAGCGCAGCTTGATGGCGTTCCGGTACGCCTTTTCTCAGGCAATGGGCGTGATCATTCAGCGGACGCGGGATGCGGCCAAGATGACCGTGGCGCAGATCAGCCGCGAGGGGGCTGGCGGTGGGGGGAAAGGTGGGGCGCTGACCACCAAGACCCTGCAAAGGGGTATGGCCAGGGAGGTGATCACCTTCAAGTGGTCAGGCAACCAGGAAGACGGATGCAACTTCCCGAAGCCTGAGGAGCAGAAGGCCAAGAGCGCGCAGAAGACAAGGGCGAAGAGCGTGAGCGGCCCCAAGCGGCAGCGGGAGGAGAAGGTCGCGGCGGAGGAGGAAAAGGCGAAGCAGGCGAAATTGTTGGAGGATGCGGAGAAGATCAAGTACGCCGAGTAGCTCCGCCTGATCGAGCTGAAGGCGAAGCATGCGGAGGAGAAGGCGCGGAGTTTGGAGAGGGCGATCGGGGGAGCCACTCCAGCTCGGGGGGGCCACGGAGGAGCAGGTGAAGCAGGCCGTGCTCTTGAAGGAGAAGGAGCTCCGGGCGGAGTTGGCGGAGGCCGAGCGGCAAAAGGAGGCGAAGGTGTGCGAGGAGCTTCGCCGTCTGTTGGAGCAGCAGCGGAAGGAGCGGCTCCAACTGACGGCCGAGTCCGCGGAGGAGCGAGGCCGGCGGATGGCGGCTGAGCATTTCACCGCGCTGCTGGGGGAGAAGGACGAGAGACACACGTCCGACCTCAAGCACGCGTTCGCCTGCAACGCCGACCTGGCGAAGGAACAGTTGAGCAGACAGGGCGCCCATATGGCGCTCATGTTCAACATGTATTCGCAGTTCACCAGCCTGGCGGCCGGTCGGTCGGGCCAAGGGGAGAACTCCGCCGCCCACGAAGGCATGGTGGCGTGTACTCAGCACCTGCTGAGCAACACGGAGCAGGGGGACCAAAAAGGGAAGCTCAAGGAGCTCATGGCTCCCCCGGCGGTCCCCGGAAAAAGGACCCCGGATAAACCACCGCAGAAAAAGATGCGCGCAGACGAGGTCCGCGCATTTTTATCCGCTTGCCAGAAGGCTGCAAAACAACTCGCAGCCGATCTGAAGAGCGAGAACGCCGATACGGTGGCGGCTGCGGAGATCGAGCTCAACATCCACAAGGAGATCGTCTCGGGGGGTGGTGATCCCGAAGAAGGCGAGGAGGGCAAGTCCGAGAAGATCCTCGAGCTTTTCCACTCGATGGCGGAGAAGTAGTTGCTATTTAGTTTTGCTATTGTTTACTACTTGACAGTACACTTCAAAATAAGTGCATCCCACAAGCTTTTGTTGCTGACTTGTTTGCCACAAGCATCCGTTCTTGACTTGTTTCCTATGCATGCACAGCTCATGATCATGTTTAGTATCATTTCATAAGCATATAACAAACTATAACTCAAACCACTCCGAACTTGCTATCTGTTTCGCACGATCGCGGGTTAGTCGGGTACATACGTAAGGAAACCCTATCCAATTCAAGCGACACACGGCCGTACGGGGCACCCGGCGATGAACCAACGACATTCCGGTCACTCATGATCATTTTGGAAGCATTTCATAAGCATATAACAAACTATAACTCAAACCACTCCGAACTTGCTATCTGTTTCGCACTATCACGGGTTAGTCGGGTACATACGTAAGGAAACCCTATCCAATTCAAGCGACACACGGCCGTACGGGGCACCCGGCGATGAACCAACGACATTCCGGTCACTCATGATCATTTTGGAAGCATTTCATAAGCATATAACAAACTATAACTCAAACCACTCCGAACTTGCTATCTGTTTCGCACTATCACGGGTTAGTCGGGTACATACGTAAGGAAACCCTATCCAATTCAAGCGACACACGGCCGTACGGGACACCCGGCGATGAACCAACGACATTCCGGTCACTCATGACCATTTCGGAAGCATTTCATAAGCATATAATAAACTATAACTCAAACCACTCCGAAGTTGCTATTTATTTCGCACTATCACGGGTTAGTCGGGTACATACGTAAGGAAACCCTATCCAATTCAAGCGACACACGGCCGTACGGGGCACCCGGCGATGAACCAACGACATTCCGGTCACTCATGATCATTTTGGAAGCATTTCAAACCAAAAACAAAAAAAAAAAATTGGAAGGAGTGGCGTCTTCCAATTTCGAGCGATCGTCGTTATATTTTTAAATATCTCTCGACAGCTACGCCCAACGACACAAAAGAAGAGGATAATACGACAGGTGCGCGAAAGGTACGGACCCACGCTGTCGAATTTCCGCCGTCCCGTGTCACATTTCCTGCAGTGCAGAGGCGAAAGAACCCCAAAAACCACCTGGAGATTCACAAAAACAGAGGAGAAAGAGACGAGATTCACTTTTATTTTGCTCCCCGGAAAAAACGAGAAGCGGAAGAATTATTTTCAGAGGAAATACGTGAAGTCTACGATACGCGGAAGCAGCCCAAGAAGTTCCAAAAAATGCAGAACGACGCCCAGCAGAGCAACACGGGCAGCAGCGCAGCATGGCACCACCAGGTATGGAAGGGAGAAGCCGGGAGACCGAGGACAGGAGGGTCATGCTCGAGATGCACAGGGAGTTCACGGCGATGAAACCTGCCCCACTGACGTCTTACACGGATGGGGCAAAGCTCAAACTACCACTGGGTGAGCAGTTTGAAGAGCAGCGAGACCTGACGGTGCAACTCAGCCAGGCACGGGATAAGACGACAACGTTGTCCAAGGCCCTCGAAGAATTCTATTCTGAGAAACTGGAGGACGTACGACTCACGTGCACGAAGCAGGCGAAGGGGTACCCGCTGGAGACGCCGCATGGAGTACTAGACGAACAAGGTCACATTCGCTATCACCTGCCTACTCAAAAACTGCACGACCATTGATGGCAGAAGTCTGGACAAAAATGGCTTTTTGGTGGACGACTTCCACATCTCGGTTGGCCCTCTGCGAGTACAGCCCCAGCAGGTGGTGGAATTCTTGGGACATAATTATGGAAGCCACACTGCGGATCCTGCACGGCGAGAGGAAGGACAAGCACATCATCTGCAGGAGGACACCCCCGAAGCCGGGTTTCCACATCGGAAAAGTAGCAGCGCTGGACATCAAGTTCACGGACACAGACAGCGTACGCCACCACGGTTTTAGCGACTACCCTCCCCCTCATCCCACTGAACTGCTACCCTATAATAGGGAGTGGTCTTTTCACGCAGGAGGAGCCGGTTTTCCCACGGGTGAGCATCTTCGACCCAGCGGCGAGAGGAGGGTCTGAGTCCTCCAGGATGTGTCACGTGGTAAGCGAAGAGCTGAAGGGCAAAAGCATCACTGAGCTGGAGGAGGACCTGCTTGAGGTGGAGGGGCTCGATTCGGCACAAAAAGGACACCGACTTCAGCAACGGGTTGCAGCCATCTCGGCGAACCGGGTGAAACTGGTGGCTGTGTCTGAGGAGGCGGCGCAGAAGATCGAGAGCGGGGCGGTGAAAATCCCAGGAGTGAATGACTACGCGGTGCAGAGGGTTGCCCTTATGAAGGAGGTCGATAAGCTGGCAGAGCTTGACGTGGTGTTGGTCGACTCCGGGTCAGTCATCGACCCGGAGTTCGACATAGAAGCGCTGGTAAGAGCTGTTCACGACGTGTTTGAGGAGGCGCTGGGGGAGAACGAACATCTACTTCCTCAACTCGCAGTGCCATCCTAGCTACCCGAAGACGGACAAGAAGGACATCGCCACGTTTGCGCGTCTACGACAGTTGTACAAGGGGCGGCTGTTCTCTTTCATCGCCAGCGAGGAGGCCTACAGGTGGCTGACGGCACAAGAGGGATCGCAGGCTAAGGTGACTGTGGAGCACAAAGGTATGTATTTTTACCTACGGCCATCTGACTATTCGAGGAACGGGAAGCGTGGACGTGGCCGGCAAGCGAGACCCGCGGGCATCACGCGGGACGACACAGCGTGGTTCAGGCGCTTGAGGCGAAGTTGGGCAATTTCGCGGAGGCTGTCAACTGAGGCGGCCACAGCCAATCGCGGAGGGGAGCTGGGAGGCGAGACCGAGACGGCCATCCAGGATCTTGGACGTCACGAGTACAAGGCCTCAGCGACAACGTGGAGAAGGGCTTCAAGGATACCGTGGATACAGTAAACACTCAGTATTAAGGAATTCACCGTTAAGGAATCAGCCAGCGTTTGGGGGGGGAGGGGGGGTCACGATTTTAGTGATTTGGCTGGCTGGACCAAAAAAAATAAGGAAGAGGTCCGAAATAAGGAAGGCCGTCGCTGGCTGACATGCTTTCGGCAATCTTAAAATAAGGAATTGACGTTGGCATAGCTTGACGCGGTGCACATGGCTAATTATTGCACATGGCATTAGGCAATTGCAGGCAGTTCTTCGTAGTGAGACTGTGATAGTATGCCGTCCTTCATGTCCGTGTGAAGCTCTCTAAGCTGTTGCCTACTCGCTGGGTCCATTTTATCACTTCGAAAAATCAGCACACAGTTTTCTCGAAAATTTCAGTTTGTAAGGCTGAGGAAGATAACGAATGGCGCTGGCTGGCTCATGAATCGCGTTCCTTCTAATGAACGAATTCATTAGCACGCTGGCGCTGGCGGGGGGGGGTCACGATTTTAGTGATTTGGCTGGCTGGAGCCAGATCTCTGTTTCATTAAATATGAGTGTCTACTGTAACGCGAAGAAGGTCAACGCATCTGTGGACAACGTGGACAAGGGGGTAACCAAGGTCATCGACCTCATCGGTCAGGTCCTCAACAGGCAGGACAAGCATCTCGCGCTGGCGGAAAAACAGAACAAGGTCGCGGACGCTATGCTGCAAAACCTCATCAAGCTCAACAGCAGCGCGGGGATCCCGACCCCGCCAACCACCGGAACGGGCAGGCGTAAGCGAGGTGCACTGGACACCCCCACCTCTGACACGGGAGAAGACACAGACATGGACCGAGAAGCGGTGCAAGCGGAGATCGAGACCCTCAAGAAGCTCCGGAAGGTGAGTAGCACATCGCGCCCGACCCGAGAAGCACGAACTCAACTGAAGGTGAGTGAATCAGCAGAAGTAAAAACGGAACTGAGCAGTGGGGGAAAGGTGGAATCCACCAGGAAAGCGCATCGAAGAAGGCGGGACGTGGCTAAGAGAAGAGGAAAGGAGGGACCGGTGACTGCGCATCCTGCGCAAGAGGAGCACGGGAGACAGAAAATAGAAAGGAAAGGGGGGCACGATCCCCGGCTGCTGCAACCAGCCTTCCCTGTATTTTCCAGTGAAGCAACAATCAAACAGGGAGTTTATAAGTACCAAGGATATAGCAAGTAACCAGGGAGAAACACATCTGAGGCAGATAGCAATAGATATTAAAAAGGACGATCCCGTGCCATACCCCGCGAAAATAACTTGTAAGTGTCGGTTGTGCCCAAAAGGGGGAAGAAATAAAGAGGTGGAAAGGGTACACATCCTGTTGCATCCTGTGTGTTCTAGTACGAAGAAAAAAGGTGTCAACATCCCATAGGCACAAAAGTACTCCAGCTCGATCCACACGGGGGCGCAACAGTGCACTGTTTACTGCGAAAAATAGAAAGCACCCCCACCTCATCCCCCGGCCTGAATAGTGACTGGTTCCCTTATGATTGGCTGGAATACTCCACACTCGCGAGTCACGGAGTCAGCCGATAAATCGAGGTCACACCAATATTCAGCATACCGAACATAAGAAATATAGCAACCTGTTTAACATAATACCATACTTCGATATAATAACCCCTATGGTGGAATATTTAAGAGAAATGTTCTCCGGATACTTACAACATATTATACAACACCAAGTTACCCAAATAAGTAGTATGGGGCACGCGGGAAGACAATATAGGTATATACAGAGAGATGGCAAACACACAGAGGTTTGGCTTATGCACATGAATTGGCAAAACATGGTTCACATAGACTACAGAAACAACTCACAAAACATGAGAAGGAACAACCAGATAATTAAAGCAAGCCACGAGGCTGCCAGCACGATAATAACAAGAAACCCTAAGCCTAGGGAGCCATACCTAAAGGGTAAGAGGGGAATAGAGGTGTATAAAGACAAAACCGCAGAGAAATATTGTACGACAACGACCATATAGGGTAACCCAAGCCGGGATGGAGAAAATAAATGAGATCGGACAACATAGGAACTTTAGCGAATTGTACTTGGCACAATTCGTAAAAAACCGAAGTTTTGTAAAAACAGTCCTTATGGAGAAATATTTAAGGGGAACACCCCCCGGACATATATACAAATTGTTGTGCAAAAGCATGCCACCCAACATATGCATGTCAGTACGATGACAGACGAGGGAGCACAACACAAGGATGTAACGCGTAACGAAAAGAGCAATACGGTACTAAATATAAGTGAACGTTGGCAGAATGAGGCGCACACTGACCACAGAAGTAACCCACGAGGCATAATTATGGAACAATAAATTGGCTACAAAAAAGAGTTCTGAGGTTGTAAACATGGTAATATGTAATAGGAAACCCTAAACCAGTGGGGCGATACCTAAGGGGTCTGGGACAAATAAAGGTGCATAAAGGTAAAATTGGGCAGATATATTCAGCACAGTGCCCGTGTAAGATGACACGAGGGGGTAAAATGAAAATAAAAACAGATGGACAACAATGGACCTCAAGCGAATTGTAAAAAACCGAAATTTCGTAAAAAAAGAACCTTGTACCGAAATATTTGGGGGAGATGACCCTCATCGGAGAAAGGGTGTCTCTTTTTTTTCTTCTTTTTTGTTCAATCTAGAATCTTGTTTACCTCATCCTCACGTCAGTTCCTCACGAAACGCTCGAGGATTTAACCCAAAAACATAAGTTGCCAAAATCCAATGTTATTCTATATGCATATTATAGTCTAGCAACCGCGGGATATATTTTCTTAAGCGTGCACGCAAACGAACCTCTCCACAGTGTGCACGCCAGGAGCCTCCCCGCGAACTGGCTTCGAAATACTATTGTTTACTGTTGCCACATGGGAGGGATACCTACCGCAAGGCTAAGAGGCCGTGGGCGTGTCACTTGGACGGGCTCTATTGTTTCCCGCATATCGACGCGCACCGTTAAATAAACGCGTTTGTTGCATGGCTTTCGGGGTGTGTTCTCGCAAGATATTTCTCGCATAAGACAACCGGTTGTTTTGTGCGCTCATTCCGCCACCGTGTGTCCACGCCACCCAAGGTTGAGCGACTTTGGCTATTTTTCTTGCACCTCTTGGGGATGGCTCCAAATCTTGCAAACACGCGCGCACGCGCGCATGCTGGTTTGCTGGTTTGGTTCACTTGTGCAAGCTTCCTCCCGCTGATAACATGCCAGCTCTCATAGAAACTACGGCATCGCCCACTTGTGCTTTTTAGGCCGCTGCGCAAAGTGATAGTTCGTAGCCCTGTTTGGGAAGAACGCCAGACGCGATCCTGTGCATCATAGCTCGGGTTCGGCGCCGTTCCAACAAGCGCGTGCTCTCACCGAGGGTGTTTCCCTCATCCAGGCGAGACGACATCATTGACTGAGGGGCTCGCTGGCACCGCCGAGTGGCCTACGCTTTGTGATCAGCGTTGTTGCCCGCGTGCCGCGCTCTGCTGGCCTGACCCTGCCTCCAAGAAGAAATGGAGGTTACAGAAGTTGTTCTGAGAAAACACATCGCTTTCTAAAGGTTAAGCACGATGCGTAGGGCTTCAAAACTTTGGCAAGTGCGTGCACCAAAAGAGGTTGAGCCTCAAGAATCAGGTTCCAGCCTAATCAAGTTCTTCATCCAAAGTCACAAAGGAAAAAAGGTACGTCTGCTCCGCCATGTCGGGCGACTCATCGTGAGTGTCGTTGCCGACAACCGTCGTTAGTACGGGTTCCCCTTTTCACTGTTGCCTCTACTGGGGATGGCGGTGCAGGTTCTCGTGAGTGGCGTGTGCGGCCAAGACAACGCCAAGATGACCATCTCGGAGCTGGTAACAATGTTCACGAAGGAATCTACAGATGGCGATCCGTGGCCGGCGATGACGGCCTTCGTAGATCACTGGGCGACGTGCGCCCTCCGGACACTTCCCTCAGTCGTGCCGCAAGCACAACGCTACGCAACTCGCTTGAATTCTCTCTTCGTCTCTGAGCTCTTGATCATGATCGCTGACGCAGTGTCCTCGGGGTACATGCAGCACGCGAATGTGCGCCATGCAGGAAGCTCAATACGCGGAGTTCGCCGAAGTGAGCGGCATCGCGCCGCGCGCGATTCGCCGCGTCGGCTTACCGAAAAGACAGCAGACCATGGCTAACGTCTTGCAGATGTTTACGCCGGACAAGTCGCCCTCTCGCCCCGAGGAGGATTCCTCCGATGGCAACACTGACGAAAGTTCCGACGATGAACAAGGGTCTTCCGTGCCACATGAACACCATTTATATGCCGCACCCCTGCCCTCGATATCCCTCTCTAGCTTCTCGCCCCCTCCCCTACCGCCCCCTCGATCACTGCTACCACAAGTAGGCGACATACTCGAAAGCCCGAGCTGCCCTGATCTGCCATCCTCCAGGATGTCTCTGACTGGCTCCGATGATCCCACTTCCCGCGACGTTATCTCGCCGAAGCAGTCCCGCGCGCGGCCTGAAACACCCACCGCCTCTTTTGTCAGTTCTCGCCCGCTTTCCGCACCGCATGCAGGCCCAACCCTCGATGTCTCCCCTGGACTCCATCCTCCGCCTCTCCCGCAGCCCTCAACTCTCCCATCCCGTTCTCAGCACCTGCCTCACTGCTCCCCTCAACCCTCCCCTCAGCTCTTCTCAAAGTCATTTCCTCAACCCTCCCCTCAGCTCTTCTCACTACCCTTGCCACAGCCCTGCCCTCAAACCTCCCCTCCAGTTCCTCCCCAGGTGTGCAGACTTTCGGGAGACAGGCCGGCTGGCAGTGTCGAGGATGGCCATACAGAGCAGCCGGCGGCACAGACGGTTGCCTGGGAGGCGAAACCGAGGGGCAAGGGACAAGGGACAAGGGACAAGGGACATGGTGAGGGGCAAGGGACATCGCCAGGTGCGTTTACACCTCCCACATCAACCCCGGAAGAACTCTCTCCAAAGATAAATGGTTGGGCCTTACTCAAACTTGCATGTGTCAGAATGGTCGAGCTACGGCATACGGCCTCCGGGATGTGGCATGTGGAGTGTGTGTGCGGCTGCCACATGACTGAGGGTACAAGATGTTGTAACGTGTTTAATGTGGTTTCTGGATCTTCATGCATCCCCCTCATTTCTCTCAGTGTGGCACCCTGTCGTGGGCCACGCCTCTTGCATCCGCTGCGTTGGCAACGGCCTACTGCCTGTGCCTCAGGCCTCGGTGAAACGGATGCATGCTGTGCTGGGTGAAACGCAGGCACAGTCGGCGCCTTAGACAATGAGTTCCCAAACAGGTTCACTCTCCGCATGTCGAAATCAGAGTTGAATCCATTCAACCGGATATTGGGCGCAAGTCCAACTTGGCGACTAGACACCAAGCTGGAACCCCTACAGGCTGCCGATCCTGGGGCGCTAAGACCCATATGTAACAGGATTCAATGTTCACCCACACGGCGCGGGCGCGGGCGCGGGCTCGAACGAGGCAGTATGGATTTGGAGAGGACGAAGCAATATTCTCCAGAGAGAGAGCGAAGCCTTCCTCCTCGCTTGAGCAAAATGGATAAGAACCTTCCTCCCTTGAGCAAAGTGGTGCGGACTCATCCAAGTCGGTGTTAGGCGGTTTCGGCCTGAACGATATATGCCGGGCTCGATGTGAATGGCTGTAAGATCTACCACCAGTACCTGGTGCTGCGCATTGCCCTCAGTAACCGTCATTGGGTCATTGTCCGATCTCATGCCATAAAATCCTGAATACCGTGTGTAAGATCTTTGCATTGCATGTGTGTGCACGTTTCATGGTTTTGGTATTCCTTGACTGCTTACTCCAGTGCCAGGAATGTCGCAGTGGTAGCATACTTGCTTTTGTTGTCTCACTTTGGTGGGGATTGGGTTGGCCATTTCTTTACAGGGCTGGGTGCGATCATGTGCAGTCAGGAGGCACATGGAATGTATGAATGCCTTCATTCCCAGTACCCGTGAAGTGTGGCCAATGCCTGCACCTGAATCTCCTGATTCCCTTACATCCCTAGCATGTACTTTGAACAGAGTTCCGAGGACATGATGTCAGAGGAGGTGAAATCCGGCGCACTGAGTGTATATTCCGATACACTGCTGAGAATATTTCTGGTAATAGAACGTGTGTTTAAAGGGATTGTAATATAGAAGATCGATGCATATGTTTTCAGGAGATGCGTGCATGCCCAGGTTCACCGTATAAACACCGCAATAAAGTATTCTGTAAGGGAAACTGACTTGTATATCGATACCAACGGAGGCCGAATAAAATGAGAAATCATTAGCCATCTGTGAATCCATGTGCAATATGGGCGATGCAATAGTCTCCATGAGAAGTGATGCACCAGTGTGAAAGAGTGTGTTCCGTTAAAAATAAGAGGCGTATATGCCTCCTTTATGTTTGAGGACGCTATTAGGCGTTAATGTTCAAAGAGGGGGATAATGGTGGGCAGATATGCTTGCGCAGCTAACATACTAATGTTGGTTGATCAACCAACCCAGATAGATGTATTGCACTCTCGTTATTTCTGCAACCAGGAGTTCACAGAACGCGCACTTCTTTCGTGGAGAACACAGCCTACGGCGCATCACAAAAGCTGGCTGCAACACATTGAACCATTATAGTTATGCACATTCAAGGACCGCATCGCATCACTGAGTCAGCACAGCGAGAGGTGGATCAAGTGATTTGTCGAAACAATAAAAACGGTTTATCACATGTACAAACGTAGATGCGGACATTGCATAGCATGTAACACGTACAATGATCCCGACAGTTAGCAGCGTTCGGTATTGGTATGATAATCGATACATCGGATTTTGCATGCGAGGAAACCGCCTGAGACTAGCCGAGCAGAGACACACGAGAAAATCGTCCAGGCATTGGAGGTGGACTCGTCAATTCATCTGTGGAATATCGCCCCGAGGACGAGTCGCATGGCCATGACAGGAATGCAGTAGTTTAGCATGATGCGATTAGTATAAACTGCACGGTGGAGATCGTCTATACGAATAATAGGCTCATGCATAACTGTGGTCTCATTGCCAAGACAGATGTGGTTCTAGCAAAATTATTTCACGTGCTACATCTTAAGCAATGCCATTCAATGTAGTCGATCCGCGTCTCGTATTTGGCTTGGGCGCATATTCAATGTCTTCTCGTTATGGAAAATTAATGTTCCAACATTATGATCATTAGAGGAACTCCATGTCCACATGTATCACATCCAATTGCAAGATTTCCGTTTCGCATCCAATCAGGGAGCCGATCGAAGGCGCTGTTCTCCCGAAGTCGCCGTGCACAAACTCCTTGATGTAAGTGCCGGCCTGCAAATAATGGTATCAACTCCCCACCTTGGCCACGCGTTCTCGATACCATTCCCTCAAACTTTTCTTCCCAAGCTTGAGGATGCGGGTGCAAGAAGCACTGTGTGCTACCGTAAAGGACACGGTTCTCTCGTCATGCCCAGAAATATAGAAGCACTCGGGGCGTAAGTGTCTTCATGGGGGCACTCGGCTCGTGGATCACACCTGGGTCTCTAGATCGATGACGATGTAGTGCGGGTTACCAGGAATCGCCTTTGCAGTCATCTTGTGGATCAGCCGTGGTCTCACCAGAGGCGAACGGCGGTGCAAAACACGCACCGGGGTGCGCTGTTGGATCTCCTGCAAAACCCTCACACCACACCACCATCATCAACGCCTGCCTTTAACTTTGATTTCGATGTCACCTATACAGCATCTCTGAGAAAGGGCGGTCGCCTGCGCTAATTTTCATCACAACGCAATGACCTCATTTTCGCACGCACTTCCAAACTTTCAAAAAAGCAAGTCTTCAATCCGATGGCCAGAGGGCCTTTCAATGACCCTCACAGAGCTTTCGGTCCGATGCTCAGAGGGGGTTGCCATCCAACTTTTAGTGGAGAAGACGAACCACAGCTTTGGACAAGGGAGGGACAGGCAGGGCACTGCCAGAAATTGATCGAGGTTCAAGGTGTTTCTAGAAATTGATCAAGGGTCAAGGCGCTGCCAGAAATTGATCAAGGGTCAAGGCGCTGCCAAAAATTGATCAAGGGTCAAGGCGCTGCCAAAAGTTGATCAAGGGTCAAGGCGCTGCCAGAAATTGATCAAGGGTCAAGGCGCTGCCAGAAATTGATCAAGGGTCAAGGCGCTGCCAGAAATTGATCAAGGGTCACGGGCCTGCCCTTGATCGGAAGAGGGCATTGCAGCTGTTTCTGCCTCGGATAATGGCACAAGTGGTGCAGGTAGATGAGGGGAGACGATTAGATATCGGGATACACCAGTTCTCGCATGTCGGAGAGCTTATCAAGATCTGACTGCTGGACAGCACGAGCGACCCACACCACCGCACGGTACACTTTGCGTTTGTCTCTTTCTCCTTCATGCAGCTTATCGAAGAGCTGCAATTGTTTCCCTCCCCTTACCCCCCCTTACCCCACATCTCCTGTCATACCCAGATGCACACCCATATACTCCCCACACGCGCCCCACATCCCTTGCACCCCGATACACCTCCATCAGCTCCATGCATGCGTCTCGCATTCTTTGATCCACCGTAAAAAGCGTTTGTGTCGCAACGATCCCACGATGCAGCCCTGTTCTATGTGAGCAGCGAGGCCGTCTATCCTTAATCCATATCTAGTACATTAGATCACATAATTGCTTCCTTCGACGGTGAACGATAGATACTCTGTGGACGCCATATGTTTGGTGCAAGCTGCAAGCTGCATAGTAGCATGAGGGGTATGCCAGTCAGCCCACCTCCTTGTCTGCGGGCTGCAGCTGCTGGACCGTGACCTGATTCACACACGCCCACAGCCCTCCCAGCCCGCTGCCGTATCCTCTAAATCGGAGTCTTCTGTCCGCATCCGTGTGAACTGGGCCCTCCCTGGATCGGCAGCATATCCTCAGCCAACGTGCGTGTGGGCTGGGCCCTCCCTGGATCGGCAGCATATCCTCAGCCAACGTGCGTGTGGGCTGGGCTGTGAGCATGCTGACACGAGTCACCCTGCACTCGTGCTTTGATGAGAGCCGCGCCCCTGGCGGGAGGCCGGCTCGTGAGGGGCCTCGGAGCCCGGCTGGCGCACCCCGCAGTCGCTCGCCTCGAGCTCGGCCTGCATCTCTTGGAAGCGCTCCTTCGAGGGCATCTCCGCGTGCATGTTGTACACCTGTGCGCCCCCCGCCTCTCCAGCTCAGCCCCATCTCCCCCCTATCCAGGTCACCCCCGGCTCTTGTCTCTCTGGCTCAGCCCCGGCTCTCGTCTCTCTGGCTCAGCCCCGGCTCCCGCCTTTCCAGGTCGGCCCCATCTCCCCCTCTCTTGGTCAGCCCCGGCTCTCGTCCTCCGGCTCAGCCCCGGCTCCCCTCTCCAGGTCAGCCCCGGCTCCCGCTCAGCCCCGGCTCAGCCCCATCTCCCCTCTCTGGCTCAGCCCCGGCTCAGCCCCATCTCCCCCTCGGCTCAGCCCCGGCTCAGCCCCGGCTCAGCCCCCTCCCCTCCGGCTTAGCCCCGGCTCAGCCCCATCTCCCCTCTCGGCTCAGCCCCGGCTCAGCCCCAACTCCCACCTCTCCGGCTCAGCCCCGGCTCCCCCTCTCCGGCTCAGTTCCGGCTCCCCCTCTCCGGCTCAGCCCCGGCTCCCCCTCCGGCTCAGCCCCGGCTCCCGCCTCTCCAGGTCAGCCCCGGCTCCCCCCTCTCCGGCTCAGCCCCGGCTCCCGCATCTCCGGCTCAGCCCCGGCTCCTGCCAGCGATGCAGCCAGGAGACTAGGGTCACGTAGCCACAGTGCATGGCGCCTGCCGAGCATCGAGGTCCAGGCCTCCATCTATCCCTTGTAATAATTTGAATCATCCAGAGCAGCCCAATAGTTGCGATCAAGAGGCGTCTTGCAATGCGCTCGCCTATCACTTGCCAGCTGAACATAGCGCTTGGCGACTCCAGACACACACTCCCGGATACTTTCAAGTACTCGCCAAGGATGGATGCTTCGGGTGCGGCAACGCGTGTGGTGCAATCGCGCTAACATCCAACGGTACAAACACTGTTTTGACCTCAGAATCTGAGAGGGCAGTGTTGAGAGATGGCATGCGCTTCTTGGCTTCTAGCAGAAGAAGGCGCATCCCCCTCGTAAGAGCAGCGAGCCTGATGCGAGCATGTTGCCGCTCGAAGTGGCCACTTTCCATTCTCCAAATGACGACCCTCCGATGACGACTTGGAGGAGGAGGCTGCCACACTTGGTGGCATACAATACGTGGCGGTTCACCCCTCCTTCATGTCCACCCACACATTGTTCGCATTCAAGCTTCGCCCTTTCCGCCCACCACCGTGCCTAAAATTCTGTTCGATTGGCATCCATACTCCCCAACGTATCCCTCATCACCATGACCCGTCCCCGATTGGCGTGCCTCTTATTTTCCCCACCCCCACCTTGGCGCATCCTATGGCGCTCGCATCACTTGGGGCCTCGAGCTCCGCCTGCCGATTTGCCGCTGCCCACGCACCTCAAACACAAAGGGCCGCCCCGTCCCGGTCATGCGCACGTCGATGTCCTCCCTGCGCACCGGAGCGCCTACCCCCCCTTCACACACTGAAGACCCCGCGGCACAAACCTGCACAATCACCTCGCTGCAGTCACCGCACTCCTTGCACCCCCTCCCACAGCCCTTCCCTACCTCCCGGCAACCGAGATCTAGCGGTTTATCACAGACCACTCGCGTGCCACCGCCTAACATCGTCTTTGAAGTGCCACCTGGTCACGCGGCGTCAGGATTGAACTGCTCTCCTTTCCCATTTGATCCTTACGGCAAACCTACGCAAGATTCCATCAAGATTCCATCACGATATGCCTAAAATATTCGACATTCGAGTAATACTGTATCGGCCATCATGAATATTGCATGCCGAAAAATGCCATGCGGCTTTGTCATATTGACGATCAACAGGGCGCAGTGTAACGGAATATCCGCGAGCTCCCACATTGCGACTTCGCGGATATTCCGTTACACTGCGCCCTGTTGATCGTCAATATGACAAAGCCGCATGGCATTTTTCGGCATGCAATATTCATGATGGCCGATACAGTATTACTCAAATATCGATCATCACGATATACCTCCCACGGCCCTATCCCCCCAAACCAATCCCGCCCAGCCTTTGCCTCCTCATCGACAACTTCCATCTCCCTGCCCGGCTCTGCGGAAAGCGCCCGCTGGGAAGCCACCCTGCCCCTCTTCTCAACGACCCTGCATGCTTTCGCGGTTTCCCTTTGACAGCTCCGCTCCCCGTTCGAATAGGCCCTCAAACTTTCGAACCATTCCCGGCGATCCCCGAAGTGCGAGGGTGCACGTCCAATGGCACTGCTAAGCCCCTCGACAGGGAACCTACTTGGCAACCGCCCTCCGACTTGTGTGGCGCAACAACCTCACACGTCTCCCCATCCGCCCCTCCCATTCACCCCAGAGAACCACTCCCGCCCCGGGTGTTTCCCCCATCCACCTCAGGAAACCTTCATCCTCCCCGTGGCCCGCAAAACTCCGCCGACACCCGTTCCCACAGACCAGCCCTTCCCACCCATCCCTCTCCTATATTCACACCAAAACGCACCCTTGTGGTACTCTCACACCCTACTCCTCCGTCCCACTACCCTAACTGGACCCCCTCTCCACCCCCTGTCATCCTCGCACATCACTCGCTGGGGCCCACCTCCCCGCCGAGTTAAATTTGTAGCGGTCGGCTCTCAGGTGAGGCGCCACCTGGCCGACCACCCCTCAGCCCCACCTCCAAATCGAGTCAGCCAATAATCGACCCGCCGCTCTGCCCTCCCTGCCTCTTGAGCCGCATGGCAGGCCGCGGGCCTCGCCCAGCGCCGCAGCCTCGGCGGATGCAGCGGAATTGGAGGGAGTTGCACATGTGAGCAAACAGGTGTCACGTGGCGCAGCATCATCAGCGAGCGGAGATGTGGCGCTTGGCGGGAAGGCATCTCGGGATGACGGATGGCACACCACGTGCTGGATGCATTCCTGGACCGACCCGTCGCCGTGCACCTCGTCGTCAATCAGCCACGGGCTCTGACTAAGTCCTGAGCGGTGCCCGGGCGCCCGCCCCTCGTGAAGCGGACAGTGCACTCAGATAGCGAGCGTGCGGTGGAGGGTCGGTGGCTCGGAGCTGGGTCTTGAAGCGCGGCGGCTGACATCACGGCGTAGCATGGGGCTCGAAGCGCGGCGGCTGACATCACAGCGTAGCGTGGAGCTCGTGTTTTTAGGCTCTGCCAAAGTGGGATGCTGGGCGAGCAGCAAGGGCGCAGCTTCGGGGCGCTCACCCCGCGCCCACTTGTTGTAATAACCTCCGAAGTACACCGGCAACCGCTTGCAGGAGATCGTGCGGCTGCACGCCACGTCCACCTGGAGGCCTCCGCGCCACGTGTCGCTCCCTTTAGGTGCCGCCACGCCACGGGGCACGCGTCCGTCCGTTTTGAATGCCGCGTTCACCGGCCGTGGTGGGCGACGCAAGGAGAGGGAGCACCTGAGTTGGGGGGCACGGGTAGTTGATGAACAAATCCTTGCTGCTTGTCCAATCCAAAGCGCGCGTCACAGCCCCGGTCGTGTCATCGCCTCCCCCTGCGCGCTTCCCCTACACGGGGTACAAGTAAGTGTCTATTCTGCAGATTGGCCAGGAACCCTCAAGCAGATCCCTATGCCACCACGTCCAACTGCGCAAGCGCTTGCAGAGAGAGGTGGGGCCAGCGGATCATGCGGATGGCTGGTGCAGGGGGGGTAGCGTACAACAATTTCATGACCTAATCAAATGTGCATTTTCGATGACGCTGATGACTCGGGAATTGAGTAATATCGCGTTTATAAATTATTTTCAATCTGACGGTAAAAATGAGGATGTCGAACGTCATCACCATTCGATGAAATTTTATTTGAAACATTCAACATGAAAGTCAGTTGCTACCGCGTGTACAACCGTTGTTGTCGTTCACATCTCACAGAAAACAAAGCATTCCCTTCACCCCCACAGCCAAACCCAGCACGACATACCTCTGCAGTGCTCATTTTTCCTGCCTTTGAACGGCAAGAACGATAAGTATGAAGCAACTAGTTACGAGGTAATAGGCATATTCATAAGCATTCGCATCAGCAAGCACGCAGTCCCGTGTTTGAACACGCAGTCCCGTGTTATAGGGAGTCAGTGATGCCCGGTTGCCAGCTCCGCCGTACAGGTTGTACGCTGCTGGCAGTGTCTATTTAGATATTTTTACATATTTACATTGTTGCTCTAGTCTCATCTGCCTCACTCCTTTTTCACACGTGATTCTCCTCGAGAATGCGCAAGGCCTCTGCCGAGGTCAAAACCTGTCGCTTAGGATTTTTCGGGCACACTTTGGTGTGCCCATCTGTCTTCTCGCCGTTGCACCAGCCACAAATATATGTGCGCTTGAGCTCTTTTTCGTAGACCCCTTTGCTGAATTCCCGAATTCTCGGGTCGGACATGCGCAGAACCCTTCTCAGGGTCTGCAATCCGATGTCCTCACTTGCGTGTCCACCGCCGTTTGAACTGTGTTGGAGCAATAGGCTCTTCCAGATTTTGTTCATCGCCTCGATGACCCAGGAGGAGTACATCACAAAGCTGTTGTACTTCTCCAAGTGGGGGACAGCGTGTGTGATTGTCGAGTGCACATAGCAACCGACATTGAACTTCAGCAGTTGCTGAAACACCTGCGGTGTCCCCCCGTTGGCAGCGTACGCCTCCTCGTACTTTTCTTGGCTCTCGAAGCAGGTGCCGAAGATCTGACCCAGTTGTGTTGCAGTCCCCCTGTATGTTTCGACATCTTCTGTCGATAAGGTCGGTTTGGTCATCCGGACCGTCAGGGTAGCGAGACCGTCGTTCACCCGCTTCACGGCAGGGTAAAGCGGGTGTCCCAGTAGGACGTTGCTGTTGTGGTCCGGTTTTTCAGAAGGGTTTGTGATGCTGTTGCATCCCAACCCTTCATTGGCCTCGGAGTTCCCAGCAGTGCTTCGTCCGCTGCCTTCACGTCACGGTTAATTTGTTGTGCCAGCTTCTGGAGAAATATACCTCTCCAGTTCCGGTTCCAGTTTATTAACCAGTGGCAGCTATCCAGAACATACCTCTCAGGCGGTGTCAGAGTTAGAGGTAGACCGGATTGATTTCGGCAGGCCTGATTTATTTTTGCAAGTAGTCCACTGCTGACTGACTTGTAACCAGACCACTGCGGGATATCCATCCCGGCTGCAGTAAATAAACTGTCCAGGTTGTCCTCCAATCGACGTGTATTCAGCTCTTCCACGGTCATCTCACAGGTGTATCTCTAGTTGATCTTTCCCAGTCGATTCATAACATGCAGAGTCCGTGCCGCATTAATATTTGCCACTGGTTTGTGGCAACTATTAGCACCGAATAAACAAGCATATCCCCACAGGCATCCCCAAGTGCCCTTCGGGCCATTGTAGTTATATACATAAGCTGCAAGAGTAATATCTGCACAAAAGAAATCCACCAGGTTGAAGGTGACTTCCTCGCCAGTGAGCGGGTGATTCACCTTCACCTCGCCCCTAGGAAGTTGCCAGTCCACATGCTTTAGAATAATTTCCATAAGCTTGAAACTTTCTTTTCGGTTGTGGCAGAAAGCGAGCGGTCGAACTTTTGAGACGGAGTTCGCTTTCTGATTTGGATCGATCAAATAAAAGATGTACTGCTCACACGGTACCGTCGAGTCGTCAAATTTTCCGTAGCTATAGTTATCACCCCCGTGTTTATAGTGTAGAATGCGTCGCTTCCCTCCACGTCTAAGATAGTCGAGCAGTTCGGGGATAATAATGTCGTTCAGAATATCGGTCACGGCATATCCGCATATCCGTCCAAGTTCATCTCTGAGCGGTGTGAGATCGATGTCAGTGTTCACGCTTCGCTGGATCAATTTGTAGAGACTTGGGAGAGTTTTCACATGTTTCGGAGCACCGAATATTTTTCGTTCGATAACTGGAGGTCGTGGAACAGTGCGACGGCCTCATTAACAAGCATGTCGTCCTATTCGATGTCCTTTCCAGATGCGATACTCGAAACGGCCGAAAGCAGGCCAACGCTTTCGGGTTTCTGCAAGTATCTCAAAATATGTTCGTCTAGTTCACCACCGCATATTTTTTCCAGTTTCCTAGTTTGTAAGTCAAACATACGGTCGTTGATGTCACTTGATCCCTTGTACGAAACACGAGTTGAATGGCGAGGTGCGTTCTGATCGGAATTGAATTGTTCGGGAGGAACATCGGTCTGTACCGAAATCTCTGACGTTGCTACGCGAGTAGAGGTGCCAGATAGGTGTCGAGAAGTACGCACTCGCGAACGTGTTGTTTGAGTCCTTCGGGGAAAGAGTTCCCAATTCTCAAGCAGTCACGGCGAAGATGCTTCAGCATGTGGTAACGTGTCAGTCACTCTACCCGTTGACACGAACTTGCCACCCTTGCCACGCTTCTTCTTATTCTTAAAAACGGTTTTATTAAGTGCATAATTCTGTTTGAGATAGTTTCCGAGCGCCATCTCTTCAGCGCATGAAGAGGTGTCGCTTGAAACCTTGCGCACCGAGTACGGTAACCTTAAAAGATGGTGCACAAGGCATACATCGGCACCAAAGTGAACCATATATGCCTTAGAACCGGCCTTTTAAGAGCACCTATGGTGTCCGAATTTTCAAATTTCAAACCAATCATCCTCATTGGCCTTGCGCACAGCGCTAGGCCAATGAGCAGTAGCTCCCGTTCCACGTCTCTAGGCCACGTGGCAAAAAACGGACACCATACAGCGACCCGTTGACGCCTCTTTAGGCTATGGTCACCGGGCCGAAGACTCTCGACCTCACGAAGTGCGCGAAAAAAATACTTCATAGCTCGCGACAGGTCGCTTTTGAGGTTTCGAATTCTAGAAATTTGGACGGGAAGAACCAGGTTCTAAAGGAAAAGCAAGGCTCGCGATCGCCGCATTCAGATTCTCGGTCTATTCTGTCACAGTCATGTCCGTCATAGATTATACGAGAATTACAGGATTAAAATTGGAGATAATTGCCGTATAGCGGATCATGCGGCTGGTGCAGGGGGCCAGCGGATCATGCGGACGGCTGGTGCAGGGGAGCAGCGGATCATGCGGACGGCTGGTGCAGGGGGCAGCGGGTCATGCGGACGGCTGGTGCAAGGGGGGCAACGGATCATGCGGACGGCTTGTGCAGGAGGGCCAGCGGATCATGCGGACGGCTGGTGCAGGGGGCAGCGGATCATGCGGACGGCTGGTGCAGGGGGCAGTGGATCATGCGGACGGCTGGTGCAGGGGGGCAGGGATCATGCAGACGGCTGGTGCAGGGGGGCCAACGGGAGGCTCGGGGTTGGGAACCCCCCAAGAGGCTGGGATCATGGACATGCCTTCCTCAGTCTCCCCAGATTGTGCCTTGTCCTCTTTCTCATCTGTACATATTTCCCCGTCTACATCCACCGTTAGAGGCCGCGAAAAGCTGCAGGAGGCCGTCATCGCTATGCCAGGGCAGGCGAGCCCCATGTTCATCCGCATTGCGCGGTAGCACTGCCAAATGATACCGTGCTGAATTTGCCCTCGGGGAAAGCTGCCCGTTCCTCCCGAGCAGTTGTGCCTGGCGGCTGTTTCGAAGTCCGCCCCGGCAGGGGTTGGGAGACTGTTACCACCGGGGGTCACGGACCCTCGGGAGGCGCAGGCAGCGCCAGACTCTGCGGAGCGGATGGGGGCTGCATGCAGGGAGATGCAAAGCCCCTTGTGGAGGTCAAGGGTGCCCTTGATATGCCAGCTGCTGCTGGATGCATCCGACGGCGTGCACTTCCTCAACATGACCCTTGGTTGCAAGGCCAGGTCGGACTAGTCACAGCAGGGGGGACAGAAGGCTTTGCTGGTTTGTGCCCGGAACAAGCAGGTGTTTGGGGATTATTGCCATGACACGCTCACTCCCGGCACTCAGCTCTCTTCAACTCAGTTGGTGTCATTGGCCGAAAACCTGGGACTCGCTGCGTGTGACGTGGATGTGGAGACGGCGTTCCTCAAACCCTGAGCTGGACGAGGAGCTCTATGTGACGCTTCCGGCTGGGCTGGTGTTTCCCCGATGCCGGTATGCATGTCGGTATAAGTTGGCAGTCACCCTTTAGAAGGAGTGTTAGAATCTGCTCTCTCAGCAGTTCGTTTTGGTGTAATGAATGGCTGTCTTGGGTCACAGGGGCTCACAGGGGCTCAAACCCTGAAGAAACCCTAAGGAACCGTATATTCAGGGCCGAAAGCCCTACAAAGCAGATCGGAACCGTAGGATCAACGAGAACAATGACAGGGGAGAGGGGTCGTAGAAGCTTGGGAGAGCGAAGAAGGCCGTGGAGGTGGAGAAGGAGGTGGAGCAGAGCCAGGGCCGGGGGGAGGCGCAGGGGCGGAAGGGGGACGCAAACAGAGCGCAGAGCAGACCAGCTTGGCGAAGAGCGCGCCAGATATTCTGCTTCCTACGCCCGAGGGCTTGGATGACAGTGATTCGGGGCTAAGGTCACAGCAGCCGGGGGCTTGGATGACAGCGAATCGGGGCTAAGGTCATAGCAGCCGGGGGCTTGATGACAGCGATTGGGGCTAAGGTCACAGCAGCCGGGGCTTCGATGACAGCAGCCGGGGGCTTGATGACAGCGATCCGGGCTAAGGTCACAGCAGCCGGGGCTTGATGATGACAGCGATTCGGGGCTAAGATCACAGCAGCCGGGGCTTGATGACAGCAGCCGGGGGCTTGATGACAGCGATTCGGGGCTAAGGTCACAGCAGCTGGGGGCTTGGATGACAGCAGCCGGGGGCTTGGATCACAACGATTCGGGGGCTTGGAGAGTCCAAGGGTTTTGGCAGGGAGGAGGCTCGCGGGAGTCCCACGGTGACAGCAGAGCTGGGCGACTCGCCTTTGGCATCGTGCGCAAACTTGCACCTCGCGCCGAATTTGCAGTAGCCCTTCTGGAACGCGTGGCACACCCTTGCCTTCTGCGCACCCTCGCCGCTCCCCGCCTCCACGGCATAATGAGTAGAACGGCCTGGATCATGAGCCTCATGCCCAAGTGGCCCACATCCTCACACCTCCTCACACCGCGCCATCGCCGCACCCCTCACACCGCGCCACATCGCCGCACCCCTCACACCGCGCCACACCGCCGCACCCCTCACAGGAAGCTGCACCAATGAACAGCTGTCTGGGGCGGTGAGGGGAGCCAGGGCTCACCTGCTGCGACCACTGAGTTTGCCCCCAGCTGCGCTTGCTGCTTTTGGCGGCACCTGCAGTGCACCAGCGCAGGAAGGGTCAACGCGGCTGCCTTCGCAATCTAAGTGTGGCTCTGGCTGCTGCCATCATCTCAGCTCGTCTGTAGGCAAGGTCTGCATCTCACACAGTTAGGCGCAGGCCGCCCCTTTGCATCGGAGGTGCTAAGGGAGAAAGCGCGTCTTTGACGCGGCTTCAGCACTGCTGCATCGAAGCCGCGCCGAGGCCGTACCTTGGGAGGCCAACGTGGCGGTCTCCGTGGCAGACGAGGGGTGCGTGAATGAGAGGCAGCAGACGAAGGCAGCGTTGCAGTTGTACTTGGCTCCTGCGGAAAGGCAACGAGCTCCGCAGCGCCTGGATGCTAAGAAGTCTCCACACTCTTTACCCTTCACAGCTTCCGGCATCTAACATCCCCCACGATCGAGATGTAATCTGCAGCTTATGCGACGGGTCTCAGGTGACACCTTTAGGGAACCCTAAAAAAGAGCAGGGATGATGGGGGTAGGAACGGGGAGGCCGATGAAGCTCCCGTCATGCAAGCCCACTTGCAGTGAGGCATGATGGAGCGCAGCAAAGCGTTAGCTCAGATATGCTTCGTGAATTGCCCTTAAATATGGCATGGGTACACGAGGTTCACGTCGGGAAGGCTGAGGAGGGGGCAGACGCCGAACCTGTACTCTTCTCTAGATGCGGGACCACCACGAGCTTCAGAGCATCCTTCGGCTCCGTCACGACAGTGCAGTGGGAGGCAAAGCCTTTCTGCTCTAGGTGGTAGAGGAGCGAGCGCTGACGCAGTAGTAGGGATGGTGGGAAGCTGGTGTTCAGCGCAAACCTGCCGAGCGGCGCGCGGAGTCACCGGCGCGAGTATGGGCTCACCGAGCCCTCCAGCCTCGACGCCAGAATATCGCCAGGGTGACGCAGGCAGAAGACATTTTCGCAGCGAATTCTCATACCAAGGGGAGGCTGTGTTTGAAGTGTGCGCGCATCGGGCTGTTCGCAGAGTGCCGACGAGCGAGCTGCGAAGACGGCGGGCCAGCACTCCATATGCTTTCCGAGGAGGCCGGCCGCATATCACGACGCAAGAGCGACCAAGAAGCGAAGAAAGTGGTGTGAGCTCTGAGAAGAAGCAGTACACAAATAACAGCGGTTCAGACGAACGAGCAATCCCTGGAGTAAGATCGGCGAGAGTCAGATCCGACTTGCGAAGGGCAAGTCAAATATGTGCGATCCAATTCCGAGCCAATTCGGAACGCACGTCTGGGAGTTGATTGCGGATTTCCCTCATAGCTTTTTGGGGAGTGAAGGGGGAAACATATATATATGTAAGATACTTCTGACCTAGAACTGCACACGTGAGGTCGAGCAAGCGTACTCTGAGAAGCTGTGCTCGGCCGTCATGATATCCACGGCCTCCTCAACACCCATGGCGCTCGTGGGTGCTTCGCCATCGGATGAAATCGCCGGGGTACTGCATAAATACATACTATTTGCGTGTTCAAAACAGTGCGAAACAGCACGCGGACTTCCAAGATACAAGAAGGAATAGGGTCAATTTTCAAAATGCAGAAACTTGTCCTATCAGATCTTCTTAGCCTTCAAATGAATGGCATAACAACTCGACACCTTCATAAATTAAAGGATTTTCCAGACAAAATCTAGACTCGGAAGGCCGAATTGGACGAGATCTCTGCTTGAGACAGCGTGGATTGCAAATGGCCTAGGGGCGATGGTGTGAGTGAGCCTGAGCACCTGTCAAAGGACGAGAGAGCGCCCAAGCAAGCAATGCACGGTCGAACTTCATGGATCAGTTCAGTGCCCTCTTCTGAAGCCTGTGGGCTCGGAGTCGCGTCTATGCTTGCTAACATGACTCGAGGAAGTGGTGGCGGATAGCTAAACACCGCGCCGTCACGACAACCGAGAAGTCGAAGGACGCATCGCGGGCAAACCTGAAGAGGGCAAACGAAGGGGAAAAGCTCCATTGGAAATAAGAAAGTAGCTGCGGCATTCGTGAATGCACAAGAAAACGCATATCATGAACCATAGCAAAGGCAACGGGTTTGAGAAAAACCTGGAGATCGAAGACAGTGCGGAAGAAGGCTGCGGGTGCGTTGGACTGTTTGACGAAGCATAAGTAAGGGCAAGCCGCATTTTCGCTAGGCAAATCCATTTCGTCTCTGGCTGATACTATTTGAATAGCCGGATATTCGAATTAGTGCGACTGCACCCGACCCGCTGCTTTCCGTTGTAAATGAAAGGGGGACAGAATGTGGAAAGCAGAACAGGCGAGGGTGTTACAGTCGAATGACTAGCTATGTACTCTAGCAAATGGAGCATAGTGGATGGTTACATCGCCCTAGTAGTAGTTAGATAAAGCTTAGTCACAAGAGGTTACCGTTACGAGCGGCATGCTCAACCACAATTTTCGTTCACGAAAATTGCAAATTAAGAAAATACAAAATCGCCTAATGATTTATGATGGAGACTTTCTAGCAAAAGCTAGTTTGCCTTACTGTAGTAGAATTTATTTGTTCCGAACGTTTTGTATCGCGCGTTGAAAATTTTGTTGATTAGAGAGGTTCCGCAAGCCGAATTCGGTCAAAAAACGGGTGACGTGGACAATTTCACGAGACACGTCGGACGTTGGCGTAATTTTGCTCCGAATTATGGAAAGATTCTTACGCGTGAAATGAAAATTAACACTGAGGGCTCCGTTTTTTCTTAACACTGTAAATCGTCCGAATTCGGGAAATCGCTCCGATGAAAATTGTTTATATAAATTGAAAATCACGCGTGCGCTTCATGCATGTGACGGATTTTGGCTCCCAAAAGATGCTCTTTTGTTTGTATGTGGTGTGCACATGCTATGCTACTGCAGTGCGGTCAAAAGACTGCGGAGAATTGACCGTCGCTGCCATTTACAACATTCGATATCGCGAGAGCATTCGAAATCTTTGCGACTGCGGACTGTTTCACACGAAAAATGGATTTCGCGTTTTTTGCGAGACTGAAAGATTCCCTGGCGTCATTTTGGAATTACGCCAGGACCCAAGAAGTGACTCGACACAAAATCCGACGTGGCACCGGGATTTGGTCCCGAATTATGAAAAGATGCCTTTTTGCGGAACCTCTCTATTGATTCGTTTCCTCCCCTCGGCCTCCGCACATCGGAGGCGAACACATGAAACAAACTGAATGTGAAAACCGGCCAGCTTGCCTCACAGGAGAACGTGGTAGAAACAACAGTACGGAGTGCCCCCTAAAAAGAACCTAAACCCGGCACAACCAATACCAATAATGAATACGACTAGGACTAAGATGTACTACGGCAACTATACTAGTACTAAACTAACACTATACTACTACACAAATATTGCAAACCTAACTATGCACAAACAACTGGACTACTGTACCCGAAGAACCCAACGAACGACACTACGACCGAATGGCTCGCATCACACAACTAGATAGACGGACGGGACAATCACGGTGCAGTTTGCTATAGCCGGGGCACGATAAGACCAAGGGACGGTATCGGAATTATTTTTTGCCATCGATAACTTTGAGTAACTATTTTTAAACTATCGACAGATATGATATCTAAAAATTAATAATTCTAAATATCGACCGATATGAGTAACTGTGTAATTTGCTATCGACCGATATGAGTAACATGCACAATGACTATCGATCAATATTTAACAATTTCTGCTATCGATGAACGATTTTGATACCGATAACAGCCTTAAAACAATGTGATATATCGATATTTCAGATATCGATATCTAGTCAAGCAAGGGCCAGTATCGCCTAAGATTTAAGGGATCGATATTTCCCGACTTCTCAACAATTCGAATCGATTGATATTGATAGTTTACAAAGCCCAACTCGATTGATAGTGATAGAAGAATGCTATGGAATCGACTGATACCGATGTTCACGAAAGTTACTATCGATTGATAGTGATAGTGAAAGTTTCACCATTGACTAATAGTGATAGTGCGATTACTTAACCAATAATCAACGATAGGTCAATCATACCGATAGTGTCGATAGTGGCTTACGCAGTGAGTGCTACCCACACACGCAAGATATCAACTTCAACGAAGGATATCGACTACTCAGAACTACGTGTTATTTAGCTTGACATCTCCGGTACCCCGCACCTTGACGACCGGCCGAAAGGACGATCTTTTCCAAGTTTTCTTGAGCCCGGAGTTTCGGACTCTACACTTCCACTATTATCTTGTGGACGCTTCTGCCCCTTGCGTGGGTTCGTCTTGTGTGTAGGCATGATCGATGCCGGGCTCTGTGCTTGACGATTGTCTTATGGTCTCAAGACTGTCTAAGGTTTGTGACGGGAAGCCTCGCGTCGTCGCGTGACGGCGGCCTAGGTAATAATATTTGTAAAATAGCCTTGCTGTCGAACGATAGTGGTGACACGGGAATTCGAAATCGATACCTCGAAATCCGCCGACCAATCGACTGATGACATAGTCGTGTACGTTCAAATCGACTGATAATGATAGTTCGCATATTCGAGTCGACTGATAGTGATATGTGGCAGGCGACGAATCGACTGATAGTCATATTTCGCGATAGCTAAATTCATGGGATCGACTGATAGTGATAGTAGCGATACTACTATCGATATGTCGCGAAGTCGGCACTATCGATACTGGCCCTTGTAGTCAAGCAGATTCCATGCAATTCAGGGTTGCAAACAAGGTACACCACCATATAAGATATTGCATTTACTGGGTGCTGAAATCTGTATAGGCAGCCCTGACCGGGAGTCCCGGTAAAGGCCCCTATGACAGATTCCTAGGTAGCCAACACTGGACCTGTGACTGATCCGTAAGTCCGTGTTGTGACACATCAACGTGTCACAGGTAACTAGGACCGAGACCGTTCCGACTCCGTGACCGTTCCGGGTATATCTAGCTTAGGGTTTATTTCTTATGAGAGTTTATCTATATCGGTTCACTGACTGTCTGATATCTTGAACCGGGATATACCAGTAGGTCGTGGACCCATTCCACGCTATATTCCACAGCTAGTTTGGCCATGATTGGCTAAAGCAGCCGCTTGGAGAGGTGGTGCGCGACGGCGCATTTGGGGGCTCACGGGAATTTTGAGATGAGCTGTTCGCGGTGAGCGTTTTTTAGCCGCGGCTATGGGGGTTCGACCTGGACCGGGCCTAGTCGACGCAATGTTCATTTACGGTATTACGCTTGCCCTGATCCCGCTTGCTACCGATTTTTGGGCTGGTGGCTCGAGCACCTTCGACCTCGACGACGTCTTCCAGTGCCCCTCGCTCGCATGGCTCTTCCGCTCCTTCCGTAACTGTGGCGTCGCATCTTCCCCACGACATTACCCGAACGCGCCCCGGCGTACCACCTCCCATCAGGCTTTCAGAGTTATGGGTGTTACCACAAGAGCAAAGAAGTCCCTCACGAGGGACAGCGACATTGATGCCTCGCTGAGGCTTATCGACGGGGTTCGGAACAGCCCGACGGTGCGGACACCGACTGTTCCGACCCCAACCCTGCTTCGAACGAGGACGCCGATGTGGCCATCAGGCGTTACTTGCAGGAGCAGGCGAAGCTGACCGACGAGATCTACAAGGCACGTCTTCATCGTGCCTGGGCCAAGAGCGTCCGCGAGGACGTTCTTGGTGACAAGAAACACCATTTCCGCGGTACGGACGACGCTGGCCTTCTGTCCGACCTGGTGGTGCAGCTACGTACGGAGTTCGAGTCAGCCGGGCTGGAGCTGAAGTCCTTTGATCTCGACGACCCCCTTACCTCGGTTGTGAGCCGGGTGAATGGCCTTGGTGCTGGCTCTCGTGGTGGAGAAGCACATCAACGCGTATGTCAGGCTCGCTGGTACGGATGCTTCCTCTGACCGAGATGGCCGGCGAGCTTTGGTCGACATCATCAAGGGCTGCGTACCGGTGGCGCTACGGGAGTCGCAGCAGGAGGAGCATGCGGCCTTACGTTACCCCGCAAACGTAGACCCGCAGCCGATCTTGGCGCGGGAGCAACGTTTGGTGCGGGACAACAGGGCCTCCGACTGGACACCTACGGAGGCTACACGTAAGCTGAGCCTGTACACCAGGCTTGACCCGGCGTTCTACGCTGCGGTTAAGGTGCGCTACCCCATGGCTGCTGACTTGGCTCATGTCCCGTTGGCCTCGCTCCGCTCCATGGTGGTAGAAATCTACCAGGCTTGGGCTCAGACTGACACGGGTAAGGCGGCTTCTGGCGCGAACGGCATCTCCGCGCACCTCTCCAGCAGCGAGTACGACGCCCTCCTCGTGAAGATCACGGAGCTGAAGGACTTGGTACAGCGGCAGCACGGGGAGGGCGCTCCGGTGGTGCGGCAGCAGCGGGTGCAGCAGCGGCAGCAGCAGCAGCAGCGTGCGCAGCATCCGAAGGGATTCCGTATGGGGCAGCACAAGGCGCCGCCCGTGGGATTCGACCGAGACGACCAGCGAGCGAAACCGTTCTGCGGCAGGTGCAAGAAGGCGGGCAAAGGTGAGAGCTATCACTTCTACCGCGACTGCCCGTTGGGCGGGCGCCAACACCCGCCCACTTCCGCCGCGGCATTCTGCATTCCTATCGACGAGGATGACGCGGAAGGCGTGCATGCGCTTGCCATGTGTGCGCTCTTTCAGCAGGCAGCGGACGATGGCGCGGAGTCCTTTGCTCGTGCGGCTGCCGCGTACGGGCCGCCTGCGGTGCTTTGTGCGGGAGCGGTGCGCGGCATCGACGTGTCCGCCTACGGCTTCGCGGTGGAGCAGCAGTCAGCTTCCGACGAGCCCGTAGGAGACGACATTCTCCGGCGGCTCGACGATCTTGCCGCGGATGGAGGTTCACTCCACGGCCAATCACCAGGTGCACTTCACGCACGCATCTTTCCCGCCTCCTGATGGCATCGAGCAGCAGGCTTCGGCTCTGGTGTGCGGACCCGACGCAGCGGGGACCACGCCGGAGGAGCAGGTTCCGGCAGGTGGTGCGGCGGCATCGGCATCCGCCGTGCCGGCCCCTGCTATGCCTGTCTCGCAGGGAAAGGATGTGAAACCCGCGCCACTGCAATCGGCGCGGGTAACCACCACAGCGGACGCGGACGGTGAATTCGCTGGGTTCGTCCAGACCGTGAACCACGCCGCTATCGGGCAGGTTGGTCTCACGGGTTACGACACGGACGACTACGAGGACCTCGTCGACGGCAGCTTCACCGTGAAGCCGCGGGCTCCGGTCGTTTCGGCAAATCATGCGTCGGAGCCCGCGACCCACGTGCCTGTGTCTGGTGGCGCTTCCCGCACCTACGGATGTGGCAAGCCGCCATGGGGCTTCCCCGCACACGCGGGCCCGTGGGGGTTTCATTACCTTCTCTCCCTTGTTCTTTTCATCTCGATCATGGGTGTGGGAGCTGCCGCCTACACGGCGGCCAATGGCATCGACTCCGTGCAGGTATCGGGTCGGGCTGCACCGCAGCCTGTGCTGTGCAGAGGTGATTTGTGCATCTACCCTGGTATCGCCGAGCTGGACCCCGTCACTCTGGATGCAGTACTGCACTCCCTGGGTGCTGCGGCGGTGGTTCACCGGCCGCCCGACCCACTGGAGAGCAGTGCTGCAAGCTACTACCGTGGGCCAAATTGTGGTGACGGTGCTCCTGTGGACTTTGACCCCGAGTAGTTCTCCTTCTGGCTCTGGCAGTGCACCACTTTTCTGGTGGTGTACTGAGATGTAATTTGACCTCAACATGGTCTTCGATTTGGTTTATGTTTCTACTTTGACACCTTTGAATTCTTCAAACTGACTTGCTGGCGCAGTGCCTTTCAGTAGTTTAGCAGGACCTGAGTGCCTGTATGTTTCTGCACTTGTGCTAGCTAGAGGGGTCCAATTTGTGTATCAGAATAGCACAGTTGGATTAGCAGTTAGGTTATGGGAAATTTTCATATGGACACCACAATTACGCGTCGTCCGTATGGTTCTTACATATGCATCAAGGTTTCACCAGAAATCTGTCCAGACCGTCCATACGGTTGTCCATATGGGTCCTTACGATGTCCATACGCTGTCCATATGCAAATCCACACGGATGAATGGACCAATAATCCGTAGGGGATGCTCTCCAGAGGACTCGCCCCGTCAGGCGCAGCGGCATCTGCAGAAACCCCTCCACCAGGCGACCCTCAGAGCAGTACACAGGGAGCCTTGGCGGCGGACCAGGCTCTCGAGGCGGACGCTGCTGACAGCGAGACCCCCCCAGAGTCTCTGACTGTCGCTGGAGCGGCCCTCGCCGAGCCTCCCACTCAGGGTCCCCTCAACATGATGGTGGCTCGCCGACGACAATCGATGGAGTCGGTGGTGCACGGTGGCGGCGACCCTGATTCAGAGCGCAGAGTCCCCAGCCCAAGGAACTCGCCCCCAGGCCCCCCCTGGTGATCCACCTCCAGACCCTTCTGGCGACCCCGACCGAGGACCAGAGCCCTCTTACCCTCAGTACCCAGAGGTTCGGGCTCTCTTCATCACTCACGACGGTGGGTCACTGTGGGTACACCGGTCAGCGGGGGTGCGAGGCGCGGCGACTGTCTCCTTACCACGGGACGAACGCCGCAGAGTTGGGGTGCAGGGCGACACCATCCTCTTCACGATTATGCATCTGTTGGGGGCTCCGCTGACAGCTTACGCACGCATGGGAGGTCGTCTACACCACGCACCTCTACCCCTCATCAACCCCCGCGTGGAAACCTGGGTACTCATGGTCGACCGCGAGATCATGGACATGGCCATGGCCCATGGGAGACCCAGCTGCAGCTAATGTGCGGTCTACGAGTATGGGACAGCCGGTGTGGGAGTGGATACCAACTACTGCGCGGGAGTCTGAGATGCTGCACTTCGACCAGGACGGCCTCGCCGCGTGGTCTGAGGTTAGCAACTCCGACTGGTACCGGAACATGAGCGTGGTGGCCGCGCAACCACCTACCCCCATGCCCTTCCACACGCCTCTCCCGCTCCCCGCTCCATCACCGCACCTGCACCACCGTCCATTCCTGGGCCGCCAACCTCCGCATTACCGCCTGCCTCAACCGCAGTCCCCACAAATTCCGCGCCTGCACTCCCACCCGCGCATGCTCCAGGACCACCACCTTCAGCCCGCTTCCCCCACTCCGCCACCGCGAACCCCATCCTTTCTCCCAGCGCCGCCCCCTTTGTGCCAGGTATCATTCGACTGCCGCAGGGCACTAATCTGCGGGCGTCTTCGGACGAGGTCCGCCTGGAGCACAAGGTCAAGGAGATGGTGCTGAAGCTGGTCAGGGGCGTGACTAAGTTCCCCCGCTCCGCGGCCGACACCAAATCGGCCGACAAGGATGGCCTACTGGCGCAGCTGGAGTACTACTCCAAACTGGTGCGGAAGACTTTCCAGGAGGCCATCGTGATCGAAGCGCTGACCACCCCCAGCTGTACGCCGTCTGTATCGGAGTACCAAGCGAGCGTGTCGAGCCTTCTCTGGAGCTTCAAGGAGTACACTCTGCAAGATCAGCAGAAGAGGTTCTTGGAGCGAGCGGCGGGGACTTTCGGGTCCGACCAGGCCTGGCACCAGCGCTACGTGGAGTAGGACGTGTTCTTCAGCGACCTGGCGGTGTGCTCCCTGCCACAGGGCTACCTGGAGAACGCGCACGGCGAGGCTATTGCACTGAAGCAGGCGCTGAATGAGACCGCGGCGGAGTACTTTTCGCGGTTGGAGACCCGCATGGCCTCGGTCAACTTCCTGGCTGGCAGGGTCCCCAACTGCGTGGAGATGTCCAACCTGTCCATGCTCTCCACGTACCGCCGAGGGCTGAAGTATGCGCCCAAGGTGATGCGGCGCCTCAGGGCCATCCACCTGGACGTCTCCAGGCCAGAGGAGCGGGAAAGGAAGGCTGCTTCTGACGACATCCCGGGCACCCACAACGCCCTGTTGAAGATACGGGAGGTCGCTGAGGAGGTGGAGAATGACATCGACACGGAGGCAGCTCAGAGGCGCACTGCAGACCGCCTTCCCCGAACTGTCTCCTTCGCAAACCCACCTCCTCGTTCCCCCTTCTTCAGGCGCACCCCCTCCTCGAACCGCCCAGCGCTCGCCATGCTGGAGAACGGGCCCACTACTGCCGCTGCCGCGGCGGTCACCCCGTTACCACCACCACCTGGTCTCTCCCGCCCTGACGCACCGAAGGTTCGCCGGTGTTTCGCATGCGGCTCCGCGGAACACATCGTCCGCAACTGCACGGATGAGGCCAAGCTGAAGGAGTGGAGAGCCGACGCTCCTGCCCGACTGGCAAACTCTCCTGGATTCGTGGCCGCTGTCGTCTGGGCCATCGAACAGCAGGAGGACCTCTCCCGGGTGGACGGCGTTCCAGGGGAGTTCTCCGAGGAGGTTTTGGCGCTCGCAAGCTGTCAGGACGAGCAGAGCTACCAGACTCTGGCGGCACTCGCTGGCATCGAACTTGTGGAGGGCGACGGCCTCCCCCCAGTTGAGGATGACGAATGACTGGCCGGCGACCAGTCCCCGACCCTGCCCTTCGGGGAAGTGAGGTCACACTCTGGCGATCAGACCCTCTCCACCCAGGAGAAGCGGTCAGAACCAGAAGTACCCCAGTCCCTGACCCTACCCTTCGGGGAAGTGAGGTCGCACCCTGGTGATCAGACCCTCTCCGCCCTGGAGAAGCGGTCAGGACCAGTAGAACCCCAACGCACACGAGGACGCAGAGATCCTTGGGGCCATCGACCTCATCCCAAGAGCGTGGCCTTCACCTCTGGAACACGCTTGCGACACACCTACCGCTCAGCTGGTGCCCCGCCACTACCGAGGGATGACTTGACCAGTCACCCCCTTGCAGAAAGTGGCCCTTTCGACGAACCGTCTCTACCTCTCGATGATGGCCCTGCTTACACACAGGCAAGGATCGAGGGTCCGAGGGGCCGGCGAGTTCCCCGACACAGGCCCCCCATCATGGGTGGCAACCTTGGAGGGCCCCGTGATCTCCGCCCCCAGCCGCGTGCTGTTCTGCCACTACCCAATTATCAGTCCAATCTCGCGGACCCGCGGAAGAGGCTACTGTGGTTACACTATTGAACTTCCTTTTATCAAATTAATCGTTGATTTTTCTTTCATCGGACGACAATTGATAAAAACTAATTAACTCCTAGTGATGACAACTGTCCAACAAATCGATAGTAGTTAAATAAATATCCTGATGCTCATTGATCGTGCGAACAACAATAAACAGTGAATAGTTCGGAAATTATATAATGATTCCACCGCATATCGTGCGACAATCGACAATCGACAAAATAAATAAACAGTTGACAAACAGTCGACAACTCTCCAGCTGGAGAGTCGACAACTCTCCACGTCCAGCTGGAGAGTCTCCAGGTAACGGCAATCACGGTAAACAATTGCACAGGCGGCACAAATTTCAGAACTTGAAAATCAAAATGAGTGAAGGTGCACAGGTCGCCCAGGACTGCCTTATTTGTCGGGTTAGGGGCATTCAAGGGCCATGCCAATGTGTGAGTCACCATTGGCGACATGTTGGTCAAGCGTCGACGCTTGGATAAGCTGCCACAGGCGTCTATCGTCAGCAGCTTAGGTGTATATTTACGTATAATATGTATGTTTACGTATGTATATTCCTGTCTTTTCTTGAAGTAACATAATATATCGAAATCAATCGATGATCTATCCCCAAAGCCCAAACCGATTACTGTACAGTAAGTGCCTTGATTAAAATCCTAAATACTGAAGTGCGGTGTACAGTAACAATAATGTGATAGTAGAAATAATAATTAATGGGGTTCGGACGTATGCATGCAATAGTCAATAACAAATAGTCGATATATATATATATATTCTTTTTGCTTCAAGGTCAACAAACAATGAATAATAATAATAATAATTAATGTCCTTGAGGCATGAATTCCCTATTGATTTTATTAAACTATTGATGGCGTTGCGGGGTATTAAGTTCAATAGT
>LGRX02027016.1:0-44912 GCA_001247695.2 Cymbomonas tetramitiformis
CTCTCTGTGTGACACTCTCTCTGTGTGACACTCTCTCTGTGTGACACTCTCTCTGTGTGACACTCTCTCTGTTTGACACGGGATTCACTGCGCATTCGCCCTCTTCCCGGCGTCCTTCAACATGTGTGCGAGGCTTTTCGCAATGCATGCGCTCTGTTGAGACGCTGATGTGGGTTCTGATGATGGTGGGTGGAGACAGGGCCTCCGCCCCGCTCGTCATCCTGTGGGAAATGGAGCTGGGGGAACCTTATCCAGCTGCAGGCACAACACGGAGTGCAGAGGATGACGGAGCCCGGCTGCCAGTGGCCGCCGGAGCGCTTGCGAGCGCGGCCCAGCGAGCAGCAGGCCACAATGGGGGGATGGGGGCTGCAAGCGCTGCTGCCCGCGGGGGCCTGAGGTTCGCGGCAGCACATGACGCCGGCAAGGTGTCGGAGGTGGAGCGCGAGAGTGTGCAAGCGGACTTGCAGGTACTCTTGACTATGATCTTGATAACGTGGCGTGGCGCATGGTCAATTGAGACGCCTCAGTGCAGCGCTCTGTTGTGGTGCCCAGCTGGCGGCGTGCATGTATATTTGTTCTGTGACAAGTCTCTTCTGGTGTGGTGAAGACGCGCTGCTTCCCATTGGAATGCTGTGATCAGTATGTGCACGCCACCTGCGCAGATGGCGCTCGCAAGAGTCCAGACTTTGGCAGATACCCTTGAGGAGCAAGCGGCCTACACCAGCCGCCTCTCCACCCGGGTAAATCCCCCACGATGACACCACTTCTGCATTCTGCCTGAAACTAGCTGGCGATGACCCAGTCTGAGGGTTCGAGGTGGTCCCGGCAGAAGCAGTGCCAGATCAGTCTACGATGGCATGAGCCGATGGGACATCTAAGTTAATGTGGTGGCGGGCGTATGCATGCGGCTCGATGTCCAGCTGGAGCAGTTGGAACGCCAGCTCAGGTACGCCTGCAGCCAGAGTGCCCTTTCCCTCATCCCACAGACTTCCAGGTGGTGCCGCGCCCCACTTTCTCATCTCAGAATGCCTCATCTCTGTGGAGAACTCACTTGCAAAGGCCTCTCCGAGTGCAGTGCCATATGCCCATTGCATCGTGGTCCTACGCACTTGCGTTTCTTCCCCCATCCCCTTGGAACCGCGATATTCTCACTCTCTGTATTCGTTTTATCTCGTGGATCTGCTTCTTTGCTTACTGTTTGTTGTTGCCACGAGTCGCAATAGTGCTGATGCCCGCGACGCCAGGTCTGTGGGCATTGGAGTCCTTAATGCAGGGGATTGGGAGCTCTCGATGTTGTAGCCAAAACGCGAGGTTGCTAGCCGCCGAAGTTGTGAATGATGTATATAGTTTGTTGCAAGGGATCTTAATGCTGTGTTGACAGCCTCAAGACGTGAAATTGATGCTGTGCATTCACCTTGCAGCATGCTGCATGATGGGGTTTGCTCTGGCAGTGCGCTGGCGCTCGTAGAACAACGTTTGGAGAAACTCGAATCCAGGGAAGTAAGCCAGACTGGAGGTGAAGGAAATACATGCAGGTTGAAGGAATAGGGTGTGCACAATCTTCGTACTTGAATTCGCTATACAATGCTTCGGTAATTTTGTTCTAATCTATGGTGTGCCATATGCATATGGTGGTAACCTTTAAGTTTCATCAGGTATGCGCCTTTGACAAATGTATGATTAGAAAGCTAATGGATCCCGTGTGTTCCTGTCCTCGCCACTTCGAACTGAAATCGACCGCCCATATCCGCATGCGTGACTCCCTCAAGTTCGAAAATGTCATTGTCGGCAGGGGGCTGCATTTCATCTTTTGGAAGCAAGTGTCTGCCCATGCATCTCCGACTGTGGTCCAGTAAATCGCATGGCATCGTCGCATGTGAAGGTCCAACCTCCTCTAGTGCTGGCATGGTGTGTGGTGTACCTCTCGTCTCGGGACCTCATGTCCAAAAGAGCAGTATCTCTCAGAACTGTTTTATTCTTGCATGTTTTATCTGCTCGTCAGCTGGACATCAGCTGAGGACACAGGTCATGAACGACAATCCCCGTCGACACGACGTTAACATAATTGTCCTGATGCAAAATACTTTTGAAATCTATTGCTGCTCACATGTACAACAGTGCGATCGACGGACACAAGGAATATCTTATGCTGCGAGTTCTGATGATGGAGTGTCTAATTCATCCATAACAGACTTGCCATGACAACTGTGTTCCACGAGTATAAACCAATTAAAACGATCCATTTGAGTTCCGACCCTGATTGTAGCATTCTAAGCTTACAAAGGGTGCGCTGTGACCTAGGCTTCCAATGGTCACAAACATCTCAGCAAGTGACGGAAATAACAACGGTCGATCCACTGGTCAATATTTCGGAAATGGTCTCGCTGGGTGCCCATCGATCCGCGATCATTTAATTATCCTCGATTTTGTATGCCTGGCTTTCGAAATATGATTTCGCGCGCACCAGCATTGATACAGCGTTCAGCAGTGGGCTGAAACTACTATCATGTGCAAATATCAGTATGCCAAGTTAGTTTGCCCGAGGTACTCCTGGTTACGGGTGAAACTATCGCAATAAAAAGTTGTTTGCAAGGCAGTGCCTTGGTTGTAAGGTGCCTGACTAGTGTTTATTGAATGAGATCCTAATAAGTGTTGAGGCGGCGCTGGGTTTGACCGGTAAAACACATATTTGGGCATCTCTTAATCTCTTACTTGGCTTTAACTCGCTTAAAGTGTGATGGATAAGTTGCAGGCACGGACACCCCGACTTGCTTTGTTTTGCTAATTCACCACGTAAGGGCTCAGACACCCAGTGAGGTTTGGAAAATGCAAATTCGGAGACTTCCGCTGTGTGCACCGGTGCATTTTTTCATTTGTGGGCCAAGCACCGAAAAAGTGGTTGAAAGTGGTTGAAAAGGGAACAGAAACCCAGATGCTTTGTGACTCTGGTCCATCGGCTTACACCAAAATACGAGGGCAACCTTTTGTTAAGGATAGTCCCAAAAGTTTTGTCACAAGGACTTCCCTTTGCACGATCCCAAAGCACAACGTTGAAAACTTGAGGACAACACGTTTCTCTCAGATTTCACCGAAAGCACAAACGTCGGAGAACCCGATTGGAAAGGTCTTGACTGGAATACAGGAAAGAAAGTGCAGGTTGCAAGAATGCGACCACCCACTCTCGCATAGCAGAGGAAGAGTTGACTTCAGCCACGTGCTTTTCAATAGGTGTTTTCAAATTACGCAAACAAACACAATACGTTCCGGTTCTGAACACAAACTAGTACTTGCCGCATTCCCTCACAGCAGATCCTTTCGGGGCTGCCAGGCTGTGCCGCGGCGTGCGGAGGTAGGGCCGAGGCACTGCACTCTTGACACAAGCGTGGCAGGATCCACAGTGCGGTAACCCCCAACTCTCTTCAAACCACGATGAGTTTGAAAAGCCATACGGACCTCTCAAAACCCTTCGAGGTTTTACATGTGTGGCAGTAGAGAAAATCAAGCAACGTACTTTCCCAGTGGTCTAGCCTGGCGACTCGCCATTTGGATGGCTTTGCACGGCTTCTAGTGTCGGGCCCCGACACAACCCTGTGCCGTCACCACAAGATCGAACTGCCGGCAACCTTCAAGCGCTAGCAGACTCGCTGGGACCCCGGATGGGCTCGGCTGAAGCGCAGGATCATAACCCTCGCAGTTGCGGTCATGTGCCGTATGTAAGGGCGAACTGCAAGCGCCAAAGCGGCCAGGTTTGCTGCAGGCTGGATTCAAAATGTCCAAGTCCTAGTTGTAATACAGCTCCAGTCCCATCCCGTCGTGCACCTCATCTGTCGCAGCACAACGTGCTTTCAGCTTCTTTCGCTGAGGCGTTGGGAGGGCAGATCGGGGTAAACCGAGCCACCGCAAGAAGAAAAGCCGGAGGCAGGAAGATTCAAGCCGAGGATATCATGCAAATTCTTAGGCCTAAGAAAGTGCTAGTGGTGAAAGAAACGGGTTATTGCATACACCATGGAGAGAGGACTAATGAAGACCAGAACTGTCCAAAAAAAATGTAAAAAATACTTTTTGCTCGGGACGCACAGTCGCTCAAAGTGATGTGATCCTTGAAAACGTTATACCTATGAGAACACAAGAAACAACGGTAAGCGAGCAGGGCACTAGCAAAAACTAATAGCACAGAGGTGCAAGTGTAAGAGCCGGCAATGGTTTCAATTTATAGAGACTAAGTTGAGAACTAGGGGACCCGTGCAACGTCTAGACGAGAGAACTCCGCCGGTGTGAGGTGCCCTTTACCAAAACTGCGAAGGCACCCTGTCCTGAGAGTGAAGCTGACGTGCCGAAGTAAGAATGTGTAGTAAGGCAGTTGTGAGCACTCATTTCAAAAGGAGGGCTTCAAAACACCAGAATCGCTGCTGCAACTAAGGAGGAGATAGCTACGACAACGAAAATCTCTTCTAACACAGAATAAATTTTCCCAGGCAATGTAAGTCACTGGAATATGATCTGGAAAATGAGAACGGCTTCGAAGCAAGTAAGAGTCTCCGGAAGAATGCTTTGCATATGCGCTGGAGACCGCCATACTGCAGTCAGAGAGATACAAGACAGGCCTCAGATATCGAAATGATATGGGGTGAAAGCGGACAGCTACCATTTCTGTATTCTGATCTTCTCAGGCCGGGTGCCTGAAGCAAGGGTAACACGCGTGCACGTGTGAGATGAGCGTCGCAATTCAGCGCCGAAGTAATCTTGAGAAACGTAAATTCAGTTCTAGAAGGAACAATTATTTTCGGCGAGCAAACCTGTTTGGGCAGCAATTAGTTTTTTCAAGTCTCCAATTGTATCATCCTCACTGCGGGGGAACCACGAAGGTGTTCGGCTTAGTATACGGCATTCAACTTTGAACAGCCAGCGTTAAAGTCGGCGCAATCAGTTTCGACGAAGTGGGAGAAGCGAACTTCAAAGGAGCTAAACTTACTTCACTTTCACACGGAATTTCTTGCCCAGACGATCGTTCAAAATCACCTCAATCATGCTGAACTGCAGGTACTATGGAAGCTGAGTGTTCAGATCTCGCTGAGCTTGAGAATCCTGTCGAAGCGAATGTGGGCTGCGTTTCTGTGGGGTCCTAGCCTGGCGTCGGAATATCCGTGACTAGTCTAACGTCGGGTTTGTTGGTAGACGTTCTGTTTGCCCTTTGCCTTTGAGCTTTCGCTATGGCGAATGGTCAGGAATTGGATCAGTCCGGAGTCGAGTGAGACCGACCAAGAAGACCTCTGCTCTTTATCTCTATCGTCTATGACGGTTTGCCCTCTACTCTGGCTGAGACCAGAGCCTCCGGAAAGCGATTTTTTCACACTTAAGATCGATTTTTTTAATTTTCTGACCTCTGCTCCTTATGCGGATTTGGAACCGGGCCAAATTACTTACGGGTGCTCCACGGAAAATAAGGATCCCCGAAAATAAGAATTTTATAGGATGTTCGGGCCGTCGGATGGTCCTTAACACTGCCTTAAGTACCGAATGTCGAGTATATGAACCGTCCATTTGCCCGATTTAATTACTCCGTCCAGCACCTTATATTCGGTGGAGCACCCGTACTTACTTACTTAAGGCGTTAAGGGTAGGGTGCCGCCAGTAAATAGGGTAAATTCGAAATAGTTTCAACAATTCACCAAAAATAGGCTATTTCGATTCAAGGGAAGCTACTAGGCGCAAATTGAACCTTGACACATATCCTTTGTCACAAAGTTTTTGGTTTGCCGGGAAAATCACTATAGGGCCGTTAGAACGGTGCAGCTAGGTGTGTATTGTAACATAAATGTAACTGCGGGCGGAAATGCACTTCTAATGTGGTTAAGACTCGTCGTTACAACCTATAGCCGGGTATGCTACTATGTGAGATATATTGTACCGTAATATATCGGGTGGTCACTGAATAATTCTCATACAAGTGTAAACTGATTATAAAGATAAACGAATATATAATGCATCTGTGACCTAGGTATCTGTCACCAAGTATTGTACGAGTACTTGTACAGTCGAACGGAGTCATGCAAGTTATGACCTACGGTGCACTGAATCCAGCACACCACCTTGTAACTGTACGGAGTGCTGTTCAGGTGGCAGAGAGCGGCTCACAGATAAAGTCAATTGTTCCGAAACAACAAACAGCTAGGAGCTGGAAACTGCCAGAGGGAGGCCTGTGCTTTAGCCAGGGCGGTCCCGTTCTAAAACTGTTGCTTCTACTTCTAAAACTGCGGACCCGTTCTAAAACTGATACTGCTTTCAAGCTAAGTTCCTACAGCCAATCTCAAAGCTACTCAACCACTTTCAAAGTGGTCCACAAAGCTGCAGAGTTTAATAGATAGTTTGAAACACATACAGGGTAGAATATGTTAGATATATCGTATACATATCTCTGTGTGTGTGTGGAATGTAAAGTACAGAAGCACTGCAAATCACTTTACCTTTGCACATGACAAATTTCATGGCATAAAAGTGAATTATTCTGCATATCAACATCTGAGGTTGATCACATTTCTGGGTTTTACTGATTTAAACCCATGGCAGTAAATGTACTTTCTGATGATATATAGAGTTATCAACTTAAGCGGATTATCCACTTTAGTGATATTTATCAATCTATGATATGTTTTGAGCATAGGTCTGTGCTCTAAGATTTATCAAAATGATATCTCTTATTTTAAACATATCAGGACATTGCTTGATTATATAATCAAAGCAGTTTGACACAACACATTTGTATGTGTGTGCTTGTCCTCAACAACTTCTATCAGATGTCAATATAGTTACTGCTCTGAAAGAGTTACATGCATTTTGAACTGATCAAATCTGAATCAATTGTCATTATGCAATGTACTTGTTGTTGTTGCTCCAGCGATGATATGTGGAATGACGAATGGACTGCGCCCAACAGTTACCAGCTGTTGCATGGGCACAGTATATTGCCTTCGGGTCTGGAGATAACTCCATCCAGCCCTTCAGCATGTTGGATTATCTGTTCCCATATCTATCGCCATCACTGACACTTCACACGCACATGTGTTTGTGAAGTGTTATCCACATTATCATATAAATGATAGATATTAAAGTTGGTCAATTCACTATGAATCAGTGAATATCAATACATACAATAATGCAGTGTGTGTGCATGTATAGTACTTATTGATTAGTACTTTTTGCCTGTGTGTGTGTGTGTGTGCTCACTTTTACACACTTACAGGAAGATGCTGGAATTGACGCTACGACTAGTTCGTACAGTCTAGTGTCATTCCTGTATGTCATCTTCGGTGGTCAGCCTGTGTCACTCATCTCGGGTATATATCGTTCGTATATCCGAGTTTAGTGATCCGTTGTTTCACCGTCGGCAGCGGGTCCCCACTGCCTGAGCTGCTGTTTCCAGCAGGTTATGGTCCCTCTCACGTTCGCGTGAACTGAATTTTAGCGTAGAATTTTATTTTATTTCCGCCCTATCTTTCGGTTAAGCGTCTCCACGCCTTGTGGGACGCTTCGGAGCAGATTCTACGTATTTTCTGGAGGCGGCTGCTTACGGCTTTGGGATATTCGACGGAGTGGTACTCTTCAGCTATTTTCATTTGCGATCTCTATTTGGATTTGTATTCGTTTCTTTATTCGATTATGACTTCATCTCAGATTTTGGAGAGTGAAGAGCTCCTAGCTCTTTTGGGATCTATCGACACTGGTTTTGCGAGGGTCTCAACTCTCAAAAGATCGCAGCTCGTTTCCTTGTGCACTTCCATGCATGCGGCTATTTCGCATTTCCGTGAGGCGGCTCAGATTTCGGCAGTTTCGAACGAGAATTTTCCGGTAGTATTGAACATCTTGGTGGCTGGTGAGCCACAAGTTGGTGGTGTCTCGTCCGAAGCCGCTGGTTCCGGAATTTCGAGCGGAAGATTTTGCGAAGTAGGAGTTGGCGATGCACCGGCAATTTTGGCGCTACAATCAGTTTCTACTCAGATTTCGACCACTAGACCCTCCCCTAGTGCCACTAGGGCGAGCGACACCGTGTGGCAGGCCCCTCCTGTCCGCGCGGAAGTTCACTATGTACATGCACCTCCCATTGTACCTCCCTATATGGGCTCTGGGATTGTTCACAGTTATGAGGAGTATTTGCTTAGTGAGGATGAGGATGAATCGGAGTACCCACTTGGGTATTTCGATGATTCCAGCGACAGTTGTGAGGAGGAAGGGGAGCTAGATGGCCACTTGGCCGCTCCGCATTTTTCGTCCGAACGATTGGAACGGGATTCCGAGCTGGACACAGGTTTTCAGCAGGATTCTTATGGCGGAAGTTTCGAGGCCCAACTTGGGGAAGAGTTTTTACCGCACAACGAGTTTAATGTTGGCGCAGTTTCTTTTGAGAATGAGTCTGCAATGAGCGACGAGAATGAATACACCGCAGAGGAGTGGGCTGCCTGGGAGGCAGGAGCCCACGATTCCGAGGAAATTGGTGGTGCTGGTTTTTATGATGAAGAGACTTATTTCGAGGAAGATGCTGGTTTCGATTCGAGTGATGACTACTATTAGTAATCTTAACAGACAGGCGGTGCTCGCGTTAGCAATCTCCACCACTTGCTGTAGTTTTGGGCAGAAGGATGTTGCTGTAATTCTCACCACTAGCGGGCAGCTTTACCATTGAGACGAACATTTTTTATGGCAAGGGCCTTTATAGTTCGCAGAAGTATTGAAGCTAAACCGACAGGCGGAATTCTTTTAGCATTCTCCATCACATGCAGACAGGCGAGATTTACAACAGCACCCACCACTAGCTGGCAGAGCATTAATCTTAGCAGACCGGAATGGTCCTAGCAGTTTCCTAGGCTTAGCAGTATTATTTTGCTAGCCTGTACATTCATCTTGCCACCTGTGACTTTGACTAGCTCCCTAGAGTTAACATCTTGACATTTCTCTGTAAACTCTAGTAGCTAGGGTGGTGAGTGTCACTAGCTGGTCCACCTCAGATGAGGTGGTGTGCTGGAATTGACACTACGACTAGTTCGTACAGTCTAGTGTCATTCCTGTATGTCATCTTCGGTGGTCAGCCTGTGTCACTCATCTCGGGTATATATCGTTCGTATATCCGAGTTTAGTGATCCGTTGTTTCACCGTCGGCAGCGGGTCCCCACTGCCTGAGCTGCTGTTTCCAGCAGAAGATAAGTTCTGGACATTACAATATTTCCAGACAGTTTATCATGCAGGATAATCAGTATACCATGCACTGAATGAATCTAGCATGATACAGTAATACCGCACCTTTAAGGAAATGCTGGGTTAAGAGGAAACAAATGCAGCTAAAAATGCGGAAAAAGCTGGGCTGGAAAAAAACATTAAGAAAATGTACCCAAATAAGGAAACGGAGGCTGGCTTCCCGTTTTCTTAACTTGCCGAATATTGAGAAATTTTCACGATTTTAGGGGGGATTTGGGGGAATATGGGGAAATTTTAAGAAAAAAGCTGGCTGACGCTCGAAATGCATTTCCTTTTCGTTAGTAATTTCGGTAAGAGGCTGACGCTGGCAGGGGGGGGTCAGAAAAATACGGAAAAAGCTAGGCTGGCTCCAAATTAAAGGTGCGGTATTACTGTATATTAGGTTAGAGGTTATTGTAATTCCAAGATAATCTCATTTACAAAATGAGTTGCTGGTCTATTTCACATATAGTTCCGGTGAGCAATCCTTTCAGTGATCCACAGTAGAACGATATGTGGTCCGAGGAGTATCTCGACTCCACTGGGACATAACGAGCTAATTACTGTGTTAAGACCACTGAACAGGCACCTTACACTATATGGGTTCGAATATAGTTAGCATGCACAGCAAGTATGCTTTTGTGCATGTCTAATGTATTATAATATGATGCCATCTATTCCAGCTGCTACCGTGATCAAGCTGGATCATATATAACATCTGTTATCATGATGCATGCACAACTTACAGTGTGGCAGTCACTCAGTATAGAATGTGTGATACGGCGAGATAAACAGGCGCCGTGAATATATTATCAGTATACAAATAAACACTGCAAAGTTGGACAGCAATGCAAGTGTACGGATGAGCGGGTTTGTGAGTGCAGTCTCTGTAAGAAGATTTGCTGAAGCACAACGCTTCCTCACTTTTGTACCATACGTCTCCCATCATCTTAGATGGTACCGCCATTGGGTTGTGAACCCGAGACGTAGGTTGAACGACCAGCATGGTAATAACGACTAGTTCGTTCATGCTGCGCATGCGAGTTCCGCGCATGCTGAAAGCCAAGATGGTTCTTGTTTGTATGCAAGATGTATCTTTGCTTTGCCATCTTCGAGTTCGACATACGAACTCTCGATGACAGGGATGCCTGATGATATGACATTATCATCTGGCGACATGTACAGTCATCGTCGACCGTACTGACGACTGTCATATTGATATATGACGCGACTCGACATGTACAGTCATGATCGACCATACTGTCGACTGTCATAATAATATATGACACGACCGACTGTCATAATAATATATGACATGACATGGTATGACATGTCTGACAGGTATGACACGTATGACATGTATGACACATATGTCATCGGTCATGACCCTGACAGATCTCCCCTCTTAAACGAGTTGTGACCTCACAACGGGCATACCTTTGTATATGTCTATGATGTCTTTGTTGTTGTCGCTTCTTGCTGGTACCAGTCTTCTTACACCGATTTGAGGCGTCCCTCATGGTGTTTTTAGGTTATTGGGGGGAACTGAGTCCACTTTAGTCCCTCACCTTACAGTTCTTAGGATGTAGCCCACCTTTCTGGAAATCGTATCGTATTTCAGAGTGACGTTTCAAGGTTCAATGAATTGCGTTTCGTGATGCAGATTGACGCTGGATTACTGATTGATCCATACGTATCGTGCGTCAGAGTGACGATTCAAAGCATCCGAAGTGTACGTTACGGATTATTTGCGCTAGCCGTCGTCGCTTTAGCGAACGATGATCCCACGATTTAACGATTTATAATCGCACGATTCTCGGCCTGATATAGTGCACCCAACCCTTCCTCCCCTCCTTAAGCTACTTTGGAGGATCATAGGTGGCGATGGGGAGCCCGATTTTTGGGGCTTGTTTTTAATGCAAACGGAGTGGCCCTGCTTAACGGAATTGGACTTATAATCCTCAACCGGTCTGCTCAACTCCTCAATGTTTTTGTCCAGTACGCACGCTTTGACGAACATCTATCGCGATGAGTGAGAATGGATTCGCCACGTACTAATGTGAAATTTATTTAGTTATGTTTGTCAAGCACAACTTAGGATCACAACTCCGTCTACCTCAGTCGATGTCTCCGGTAGCTTCGGATGACTGGCCAAGAATCCGATGACAAACCACGGTTTTGGCAAAGGTAGCATTTAGCAGTTTTTATTTATCCACAGATATGATATCTCGCATGTGTGCGTATCTGTGCAAGGGTATGATTTTGAACAAGGCTCGCTACACCTTTAGCAAGGAAGGATCAATTCCCGCTTCAATGCAACATAATGATAAACATTAAGAGCAAGGTTATATAGATGATCGACATGTATTAGTATATATTACAAGAAGTAAGGGCATAAGGCTTAATATAATGGTTAGCCTTCATAGGCAGCTAATATGTCTGCTGCATTGGTCAGCTCTGTGGCTTTGACCCAGGTGTCATGCTCAGGACCGTAGCCTGCATATCGTACTAAATAGTATTTGACACCTCTAGTGAACTTATCCGAGAGTATATGTGATATCTCAAACAGTGGTTGCCCTTCTTCGGTGATCATCTGTGGCAGAGGCAAAGGTGCTTGGATCGAGTCATTGCACAGCTCTAATCTGGATACAGGCTGTACCGGATGAATACGGATATCAAGATTTCCGAAATCTAACTCGTATGCACGTCCATGGCTAAGCACTTTGGAAATGGTGAACGGTCCAATATATGGCTGCTTAAAGTGTCTGCCTGCCTCTGTCAAACCAGTCCATTGAATAAACTCGGTCCGTAAAAGAACTTTCTGCCCAACTGCAAACTGCTTAGGCATGTGAGTCTTATTGAATCTGGCTTGGCTAATTTCTGCTGCTCGGGAAATGTTGTCTACCGCGTTGGCATGAACAGCCGAGTACTGGTCAAAATGATCTCGAATAGCTCTTTGTATTGGAACAGGAGCTTCTGGCGGAATAGTGATAACCAGGTCATGAGGCGAAAGTGGTTGCGCCATTGAGTCGAGATAAAATGGTGAATAGCCAGTTGATGCAGAAACGGTATTGTTAATTGCAAACTCCGCCAGAGGCAACTTGTCCTCCCACGAATTGGCTGAAGTATCGTTGCAACAACACCTGAGGATGAAAAAAAAATACTACTTAATCAGTTTATAAACCAGAGGATGGTGAAATCATATCATGAATCAACAATTTGAAAAATACCCGAGGATGTCCTCAATGAAGGCATGGCTCCTCTCATTGGCAGCATTCGACTGTGGATGGTGTGATGACGTCATGGACAATCTCGTACCAGTAGATTTCCACAGTGTCTGCCAGAATGTAGAGGTGAATCTGGGGTCTCGATCTGAGATGATGTTCCTCGGAAGACCATGGAGCTTGAAGATATGCTGCATATAGATAGAAGCAGTATGCTGAGCTGTCCAGGTCATGCTGAAGGGAATGAGATGACAACGATGAGAGAATTGGCACATTACCACAAATATACTGTCGTGCCCATTAGTGGTGATAGGCAGGTCAGTGATCCAATCAAGAGATACATCTAGCCATTTTGTCTTAGGCACGGAATATCGTATATGTGCCTGACCATAAGGCTTGTGTCGCCTCGTTTTCTGGCGCTGACAAACGGGGCACTCCCGAATGTACTTGATGGCTGCCGTTGTCATTCCTGGCCAATAATACCGGCTACGCAGAAGATGAAGCATGCGATTTTTGCCTACATGACCAGAAATAGTGGCTGAGTGGCACTCATGAAGAAGAATGTGGCGAAGTTGTGTGATTTCACCGTCATCTGTGGGGACTTTAGCTGTTGGTGGAATGTACAGCTGTCTGCCATATATGGTCTTACGATAGATCAACCCCTGAATGAGCTCGAAGCTGTAGCTGCTGACTGACTGTGACGAAGTCGATGATGTCAGCTTAGCCAAAATAGTCTGTGCAAATGTGTCACGATCATACTCGGATATAATGATGTCGTGTAGCTGATGAGCTGATGAAGAAGATATAAGAGCAATGAATGTAGGATCTGCAGATGGAATGACCTCGCTGATGTCCATATGATGAAGACAATCAGTAAGTTCAAAAAGTGCAGAGATACGCGTGAGTGCGTCTGCAACCTTATTCTTCTCGCCAGCAATGTGCTCTATACGGAAGTTGTATTCGGAGAGCTCATCCAACCACCGTGCCTGTTTGGGGCTCAGTGTGGATTTGGTCTGGAAATAAACCAGTGGCTGATGATCTGAGCGTACAATAGTCTCAGGAGCTCCCAACAAGATGTGGCGAAAGAATCGGAAGCCTTCCACAATGGCAAATAGCTCGATCTCAGGAATAGGCCAACGTCTCTGTGTATCGGATAGAGTGACGCTGTGATAACCACATGGCTTCATACCTTTTCCTTGATCCTGGAGTATTACTTGACCAACGTGTGTGCCTGATCCATCGACCTCCATAATAGATGGCAGTTTCTGATCTGGAAGCTGCAATACTGGAGCGTTACAGATGGCACTTTTGAGGTTATCAAATGCCTGCTGCTGCTCAGTTTCCTAGACAAACTCTGCATTATCTTTAAGGAGACGATTGAGAGGCTCGGCAACTTTGGAGAACTTTGGTGTGAATCTCCTAAATTGACCGACCATGCCCAAGAATGACCGAAGGGATGACTTGCCATCTTTAGCCATACGGCGTAGAGGCTGCTTTCCAACGGTGGGACCATAAGACACTGGAGGCTGAATTGCCATGACTGCTCGGATTCTGTCTTCGATGATGGATAGGCCTGCTTCAGAGATGTGATGTCCGATAAAGCGTCTATAGATCTGACGAACAACTCCACCTTGGAAGGCCTGATGTAGAACTGGTGATCTCTGCAACGCTGGAGGAACTGTCGAGCATGCTTCACATGGCTGTCAAAATCTGGACTGTATACAATAGTGTCGTCCATGAATATGACAAGGAACTGGTCGATGAAGTCAAAGAATGTCCGGTTTCCTACACGAAGTGCTGTTGCAGGAGCATTGGTCAATCCGAAAGGCATAACTGTCCATTCATAAGAACCGTATCTGGTGCGAATAGCAGTTTTATGAATGTCGTCTGGATGAATGGGGATTTGGTGGAAGAACTGGTTGAAATCAAATCTACTGAATTAGCGTGCTCCCTTAAGCTGTTCAAGAAGGGTATCATGGGGTGGCAACGGATATGTGTCCTTTATGGTGATATTGTTAAGGGCACGATAATCGCAACACATCCTCCACTTTCCCCCTGGCTTAGGAGCGAAGATGATTGGGCACCCATATGGTGATGATGATGGACGAAGGATACCCAACTCGACATATTTAATGATTTGCCGTTTGAGCTCCTCCATCATGGGTACTGGAATGGTACGTACTGGCTGTGATGGTGGCTTATGCCCAGGTTCAATGTTGATTCGATGATAACCACCTTCAAACCGTTCTGGCCTATGACCAGCTGGAAGATCCTCCTGGAATATGTCTGAAAATTCTTCTCTCACTTGATCACGTGCTGCTGTGACCTCGGGGTCTTCCATAGTGGTGTCTGAGTCTGATGCTGCAAAGACCAGTTCACCGTCAACTGACGGAGATGCCAACTATCCCCCCATAGGGGGGAGCAGTGGTGCACCTTTCTGTCACCCCTCGCCTGGCTGTCACTTGCAGTGCTGTCCGTGTCACTGTGTCACCGGCTCCCGAACCCTAAAGTCTACTCAACATTTGTTATTATCAACTTTAGACTTCACCAGCTTGACACGACTGCCCTTTTCCGCTTCACAGTGACAGTCAATATTATCATATATCTCCTGTCCTATAAGGTTATCGCCCACGCACCTTCAGTGTTAGCTTGGTTTTTGTTCTCTGGTTCGCTTCGCGCCCTGCGACTCTAACCGACATCTATTCGACATCTCCGACATCCCGACATCAGCGCCGGACCGTCTTACATCAGCACCGGCCGACACAACATTAAGCCGCCTCCCGACATCTATTCGACATCTACCACCGTTTTTTTTTTTTGCTGCACACCCAGTGTGCTCAAATTCACCGCTGGACAAACGTTATTTTATTCCCGCAATGGCCTCTACCCGACGTGAAGGTCTTGGTTCGGCTCTGCGTGCTAACAGACTATTGGGAATAAATGAATCTCGATCGTCGTCTAAAAACCTTCATTTTGACACAATTTTCGTCGTCTAAAAGTTATTGCCACGTCATCTGAAATGTGCCACGTAAGCGACACGTAAGCGACACGTAAGTCGTCCCGCAATTTTTATTACAAAATATTACTCGAATTATTTATTTGTGCATGATGCTTTCGTACTCGGCGAGTCCCGGTAGATTTTTTTGTTGCATTTTTGTTCATATGCGTGCATATCATGTACAAGTATGCAAATATGGGCACATCCATGTGCAATTTAGGCCAGCATGCACGGTACACGTTTATGAATGTGCGTATATAGGTGCTTCAATTCCCGTAAAATAAGTTGCAACTGAGATGGGTACTAGAATATGATACACAAATCTATATCATCATACAAATTTATTCAAAATACACCAAATATTTGTCTATGATGTCTTCTAGGCAAGAGATTTCGATCATTTCACAGTGCTAAGGCTACTATATTGCTGATACCATGTTTCTCCTTGGGGTGTCCCCGATCATAAATCGTTAGCTATGATCCATCCCCCGAGCCCATCCGTTGTACTGTCGAGTTCATCTTGTTGAAGTGTTCTTCTCGTAAAGGTCATGCATTGGCTTACTTTGGCAAATAGACTTTCTTCACGGGGAACCGGGTTGAAATAGGAGCGACCAGAGCGCAAATATTTATCAACAACGAGTATCACGCGTGCAGCAAGCCGGCATGTCTTGTAGACATCGGGGAAACGATTCAAAATTCCATCGGTTGCCGGCGCGTTTGATAAGCTGTCGATGGCCCACACCCCAGCGTTTGACAGGTCATCGTAACGGAGCAACACACTGATATTTACCAACGGAACATTGGGCACATGGAGCATGGAAACGAATGGGGAGCAAGTATCATCGTAACATCGAATCTGCCATTCCAAGATGGGAAGTGAGGACGATTCTGATCTTTCAGTCGAATTGAATCGCACATGTAGAACATGTTCGTGGGGGGACTCGGGCAGTGGGGTTAAAAGGATGGTGTCCAGCGCGAACATTTTGAGGTGGTCCGCGATTAATTTCGGAGACATGCACATTCCGCGAGGTGCCACCATTTCAGGATACTTTTGATGATAAATGCTCTGTAGGCGTAGCAGGGAGACATTGGCTCGGTGAATTAAAAGACGAAGGTTGGCGTCCTCCATAAAAAAAATGTAGGCGGTAAGAAGAGAGCGGGTGATAGCGTTGCCGCAAGGGACTAGCCCAACACTTAGCGCGGGTTGCGCACGCTTGATTATTGTATCATTGAACTGTACGCAGACACATCTTATTCGGCAGAGATTCCCGAGATACATACATAACGGTTCATTGGAATGATCGATTTTGTAAGGAATGTCCTGAAAGATTTTTAACAAGACGTTGTTCGGAAGATGCATTATTTAGGGTTTTATGTATGAAGGTGCGTATGTCAGAAGAAACAAGGGGAAATGAATCTTCAAGGGTCGGGCAAGAGCTTTTGTACCTGGTCGTGAAGGCCGCAGGTCGTGCAAGAGTAGTGTACTTTTTGTCCAATCAGATTCGTATATCTCGCACATGCGGGATCACTTAGTCGCCGATTCCCGTATGCAAATGTGGGCACATCCATGTGCAATTTAGGTCAGCATGCACGGTACACGTTTATGGATGTGCATATTCGGATGCTTAAATTCCCAGAAAACAAGTTGCAACTGAGATGGGTACTAGCATATGATACACAAATCTATATCATCATACAAATTTAATCTATATACACCAAATAATTGTCGAGGATGTCTAGGAGCACATAAATAAGGGTAAGTGTTGGTGTAGCTAGCAGAATAATACATCAGTGTAAGTATCTAATGTGAACTTGCAAATATAAAATAAAGACTGTACACAAGCGTATATGTTTCCTAACGGCAGTTGCACCACTTTCCATCATCATCATTCTCGGGAGAGGCACCGGAGATCAACTCGGGAATATAGTCCGTGGGAACCGGCATTGTCACTGGGGTTCCCATGTCAGCGACGCCTTGCTCGTCGGAGTATACATGCTCATCCAACAGTTGAAAATACCATGTTTCCCGCGTTTTGCGGATAAACCTCCACTTCGCGTAAGCGGGGTCATGTCTAGTCATGTCATATCTAGGATGCAGCGCAGGATCGACGAACAGTTCCTCGCGAATTAGAAACAAATTCCAGGATTGGCACACACGACATTTTTCGGATTCTATGTGCAGTCGTTCAAGCTGAACAGGTAAGTCTGCAGGGAAATGAGGTGCATTCATATTGGAGGTAGCGTGTTATGTAATCGCAAGCGCCACACTATAATACCTGCAGATGGCGATGCTTTCAAGGTAAGCAGCAGATGTTTGAAGGTATGGTTGAAGGTGCGTATGTTAGAAGAAACAGGGGGAAATGAATCTTCAAGGGTCGGGCAAGAGCTTTTGTACCTGGTCGTGAGTGGACCGCGGGTCGTGCAAGAGTAGTGTACTTTTGGTCCAATCAAATTCGTATATCTCGCACATGCGGGATCACTTAGTCGCCGATTTTTTAATCAAAGACAAAAACACAACCGAGGCAGAAAACCCCATACACAGGCACATCAGCATATCGGCAAGAAACACAAGCCATTGACGAATGAACATTATACACTTCTACCACATTGTTAACATATGTTTAAGTATACTATTCTTATCGAAAAGTAGTCGAAAATCTAACCCTCGGGAGGTTGCAATCCTAAGTCTTACTCGAAATCAAAGTGGAATCAAGATAACATTCTGACTCGTAGCCGCCGTGGTTGCGTTGACGGTAACGTTACGGCTGAACCTGTCGGAACTTGAACCGAAAGGCAAGGTCGTTTCGAAACACACATCGAAAATACCCCAACGTGCATTTGTTGCCTTCCGCATTCCTGCACATATAACATTCATTGTAGTTCCTCCACAACATTCGAACAGTCATACCATGAGGAAGATAGTCAAAATTCCTCATTCTCATTCTGGGGGCAGTAGGGCATGTTGCATACATGCCAAGAACATAGGCAACAATACATTCTCGCTTGGATGGCATGGTTGGATGAGGTGGCAGGTGAAGAAAGAAAAGTGCCAAGCTGAAAAGTGAGTTGTGAGGACAAGGTAGGTGCTTAAATATCTCAGTAGTGTGGCCGTCGTGATTTCAGTTGGCCAATCAAATGACCTCTTTCAGGTGGGTCGGATCGAAGGCCCGCATGTCACAAACATAGCATGTCACAACATTGGAAATGTGAAACGTCGATAACAATTTCATTCAAAATATGTTCGAATACAATTATATTTAACGGTGTTCCAACGATAAGTCAATTTGCTCAATGACAAAGCTATATGCTGTCGCTATATAGCATCAATTCATCCGACGGAACTTGACCCAAGAGCTAAGCTCCTCTCTGAACACACGACAAAAAAGGCTGAGTGAGCATTCCATGCCTTCGCCGTCGACGCATTGTGTATTGTAGTTCTGCCACAACGTTTGGATAGTCATACCCGGCGGAAGAAGAACTGTATTGCTGCATGGGTAAGACTCCCCGTGATTTTTGGCAAACTGGTCGATGTATGTGAAAACAGACTGCCGCTTGGATGGCATGACTATGGTAGAAGTAGAAGCGGGTGCGTCGCTGACGGGAAAAGGGGGCAAATGAGTAGTTTAGGCAAGAAATAGAGCTTATGATCTTGGAAAGTCTTGGACCTGCCGAATTATTAGCCTATCAGATACCCGGTACTAGTCCGCTCGGATCGAAGGACCTACAAGTACATATCTACTATTATTTTGCGACGAAGGCGTGTCTGCGAAGTCCATGATTATCCTGTCTGCATTGCCAATCATTCTATGAAAGCAACCTCTGAAGTATGCTTTTCGGGCACCTTAACTTGCAGATGCACATCATCAACCGACCAAACGGAGTGAGACGGTAAAATGGATAAGAATATACAAAATCTGGAGCGTGTAAGTTGGAGTGTACAAACCCCATTCTTGCTGTATACTTCTGAAAGTGAGGGGTTTTGAAAATTGTGGCGTCCCGCATTTCAATGCGCACCGAGGTAACGATTTGCCCGCCAGATATCTGCTGTCTCACGACGGGGCGACCCTTTGGCCGACCTGCAAAACATGCGACGCATTGGATTTCCCAAAAGGCTAGAAACTGCAGGTAGTCCCCATAGGACCAAGCACTCATGGAATTCCGTTCTGCTGGATGCCGCGTATCCCCCGGGTACTTAAACAAAGGTCGGCATCTTGCATATGGCTGTCCTAATATATGACCCCTTGCAAAACGACAGAAAAACTTATGCCGTGCGTAATCAGCTTTCCGACAAGTTTGGGGGGCTTTGCAGTAATTCGCAAGATAGCAGCCGGTACACGTTGCAAGTTGTGAACGATCTTGAAGCCCGCAGTGCAGGCAAACTGGGTACAAAAATTTCATCCGTAAAGGCAGATTATCATGCACGCTTGCGTCATACATTTGAAATTGTATCTTATGTTCCTCTTCCATCGATTTCTTGAGCGCTAGTTCTGAGGGCGAGGACTCTTCAGGGAACCATAGTAACCAAACGTTTTTATCTGGATTTTCCTTCCGCAAAGTAGCAAGTATTGTCATTGGAATTGATTGAACTGAGATGGATGGGAATAAAGGTGCGTCGATGAAGTGTCGAGCGGGGAAATGATTTTGGAAGAGAGGGGAATAGGTTTCATACCTCAATGGTCGTCGTGGTACCGCTCAACTTCATTTAACCAATATAATCGGGCAATCACAATGAAAGCGGAGGCATGTCACCCGCCCCATAAATGACATCGGTTCCACAACAACATATGTCGCCAATACTTTTGGAGAATATACTTTATTTACAATTGTCATATCAAGATATACCATACGTGTTTCATCAGCGTACTTCTGCACTGAGACAATAGGTTATTAAGACTATCAACAAATATTGACCTAGGTGCTGGCACCATGTCCTAGCAGGGAAATCATCATTGCCTAGCGAGCTTTACTTTTCTTGTTCTGATCGGATCCCGGCTTTCCGCCTGGTGCCACTTTCCGCTTAGGTATAGGCCCCGCCGCGGCGGCTGCAGCGGCCTTGGCGGCCTTGTCGGCCTCGGCCTTCTGTTTCTTGGCGGCCTCAGCCTTCTGTTTCTTGGCGGCCTTCTCGGCCTCGGCCTTCTGTTTCTTGGCGGCATCCTCCTGTTTCTTGGCGGCCTTGACGGCCTCGGCCTGCTGCTGCTTGGCGGACTTGTCGGCCTCGGCGGCCTCGGCCTGCTGTTTCTTGGCGGCCTTGGCGGCCTCGGCCTCCTGCTGCTTGGCGGCCTTGGCGGCCTCGGCGGCCTCGGCCTGCTGTTTCTTGGCGGCCTTGGCGGCCTCGGCCTCCTGCTGCTTGGCGGCCTTGGCGGCCTCGGCCTCCTGCTGCTTGGCGGCCTTTTCCGTTTCCCTCATTTCGACCGCCGTCTTCTTCTCCCGCTCCTTCTCGACTTTCTCTTGCTCTTTACGATGTGCCTCTCTCTGCCTTTTCACCTCGTCGTATTCCTGCTTGCTCAACACTTCGTCGGCCAAAGAAAAAAATCCATCAGGAAACCTAATGCGCTCTTTCGCTGAGTCGACCATACCTTGCTCCCTGCATCCAAGACACCAGCACTTGTTAAAACCGATATACAAAGTATTTTTCAAAAAATGGATGTAGACATGAATGCTTACCTATCGAAAGCGACGGAACCCAATCCCAACATGTTGGCGGCTACCGAAGTGGTCCCCGAACCGCAGCACGCATCCAAGATGAAGTGATAATCGTGATGAAGAGGTAACACCCCCTCGTACGCAGATTTCCCCCTCGCTTCCCCCTCTAACTCAGGACCTCGCATATGGATATTGATGAGGTCGTGGATGAGCTTCAGCGGCTTCTGGTGTTTGTTAATTCTTTTACCCTCGGAGTTAATGGCGAATTTCGACGAGTGTACAGGGGCATATTCCCAGGTGTTGGTTCGGCAAGAAGCCACGAACTGCTTATCGACGACATCACTATCCGCATTCTCCTCCTCACCGAGAACTCTAATCAAGTTCTTCATCCAGGGAAGCCTTTTATGCACGGCTGGGTGGGTTTCGTCTGCGAGAGCAATCAGCGCTGCTTAGTCAGATTGCCCATGCTTAGACGCCAAAAGGCAATCACAGAATTGTACGTAACTTAACATCTACGGACCTGTAGGTGTTGCTTCCTTGACGTAGTAACACAAGACAAAGCACTCCATACGGTTGGCGTAGTTCCGTGGCGCAACGCCGGATTCCAAGGTCATCATGTTCGATCTGCTCAAAGGTTTCACCCAGAACATCTTTTCGGCGTTCCCGTGGCAAAACTGCTTGGCGGCTTCGAAGAACTCGTGGTGTTGTTGGAAGCCACAGAAACATCCCCCTACCCAATCATCACACGTGGTCAAATTGTTGAAGTTGTGTAGGAATTGCTTGAACTCTCCTGCTAAGAGAGGTTTCGGGAACCATTTCTTGTTCGAGTCCAGAGCATACTCGCAATCCATAATGAAACCGGTGAATGGAAGCCTGGGAAGAGTCGTGAAGGATTCAGGTGATGCGGGCTCCAGCAGAAAGTCCTTCTTGAAAACCAACTGCGGAATCTTGTGAGTGTAGAAGTAGTCATCATCGTCGACTTGCTGGCCCTCAGGAACGTTTGACAATATTCGATAACTCACACCTGTGTGCAATGTAAACGATTAGTAATTACATAGCTACGGTGCACAAATGGAATATGAAACCGAGATACGCACCTGGAAGATCCTTTAGGATGTTTTCCGCAGTCGATGCTGTCGTCGACCCGATTTTCAGCAACATCCTGCTCTCGATATTATTCCAGTAGAACTTTATATCCTTCGGAATGTTTTTGATCAGTTTCTCTATCTTCTCCTCGTGCCGCTGTTTTTCTTTTGCAGGCCGTTGTTCAAATTGAAATTTCCGGTTCTCCTGCTCGTTCTTGCAGGAGACCTTCGGGGGCACCACTCCCGCCTGGTACAGTTGTAAACAAACCCCGTTGTTAATTGAACGCGCAAGCCGATATGGAAAAAATCAGATATCGTGAAGGACGACCAGAGGGCGCAACTTAGGTAAATTACCTTCAGTAATGTACGTATTTCTCTCTCATCCCCAGCCCCTGGGAAATATTCGCAAAACTTCCCCCAGTCTTGTTCTGGGTTGGGAAACGTAAAGGTGTCAAGCTTCTTTTGCAGCGCAATGATTTCTGCATCCAGCTCACCGTACGTCATCTTACGAGCCCAGAACTTCGACTCGGGAGCACCGGGATCCACGACAGCATCCACTGGTTTCCTTTCCTTAGGTATGGGATACCCATCTTCATCTAGGTAAGGAATGAAGCAGGGTGCATCTATGTCGTATATGTCGTTTTCGAACCCTCCCGGTTGTGTTTGCAGAAAGAGCTGCATAGAATGCCGGTTTTTCTTGAGAAAGCTCAGTTGCCGGTAGGCCGGTGTCGATTCCAAGGAGGTTGTTATGTTGAATCGTTTATGAGCCTCTGAGGCAAGCAGCATTAGGTTCTCTCGAACATTGTTGAGAGTCTTGATCTCGGCGATACGGTTGCTCATATCTTTGACCGTGTACTTCCGTTCGATGACGGCTTCGTCGACGAGGTCAGTGATCTCACGTAAGTGCCCTTCGGTCAAGGGGGCCCAGCTTTCATAGAACCCCTTCGGCAGATCATGGTAGACGATCGGCTTTCCGGCTGTGGGGTCCCATTTAGGTTGCTTGGTCGTTGGTGCGTTGAGGTCAGTTGTGCCGGTCGACATACCGATTGAACGTTTACGCTTATTGCGAGATGACCCAACCGTGGCCAAGGTCGTCTCCGTGGCGTCTTCATTGTCCGGGTCAACTCCCTCTAGCAAACCTTCATTGTGGGCCTTCATCACTGAAAGCGGAAACATGAAATACCAAATCGTCAGTTAGCTACACTACATAAGAGGCGTGTAGTGGGGGCATATCCTTATTAAATACAATTATATTCCTTAAGTATCTTATGTATTTGCCAGGATTTCCCGGTATTTCGGAACGCCTCTTATGTAGTAGAGCCACCGGTCATCTACGGCAACACCACCTCAGTCGATCACTCAATATATTAGCTGTCCCATTCTGAGACCTTCATATATAGAAAATATATTTTCATATATCTCAGTTTGGGACACGATAAGTCATACTCTAGTCATACACAAATCATACGCAAGTCATACTCAAGTCATACTCAAGTCATACTCGAGTCATACGCAAGTCATCTGATGTCGGCCTCAGATCAATATGTGTGAATTATATTGTCCCATTTCCAGAACTTCATATATAGAAAATATATTTTTATATATTTCACTTTGGGACACCATTTATCACGAGGCGATGTCAGCAAATTCTACGAGTGTTCCTTTTCTGTGAATGACAACAATTGCGATCGCAAACCGCAAATTTCATTTGTTTCAATTGTTTATTTTGCATATCACTGATTAGTATCAACGAAAGCAACAATTTCCAATTGTCGCCGTTCTACATATTTGCATTTCGCTTGTTGTCCCATTCTCAGATCTTTATATATAGAATAATATATTTTCCTTATTTCACTTTGGGACACTGTGGGTTAGATATTGTATACTTACGATTCATTTCACAATATTTGCGATTCATTTCACAATATTTGCGATTGTCGACATCTTCGGCAATTGCGATACAATATGCCGATCTGTGCCGATGCAAGCCGATATCATCTACTGTCCCAAACTGAGATGTTTGTATATAGAAAAACTTAATTTTGAATGTTCAAAATGGGACACCTGCGATTGTTGCCATTGTTCCCTGTGTTTCAATTTGATTTTCTGGAATTGTGGAATTCTGCGATATCGCAATCGGAAACAAAATTTCTTTGTTTCAGTTTGATTTTCTGGAATTCTGCGATATACATTCTGGAACTCTTGTCCCAAAATGAGATTTGCATATATAGAAAATCTTACTTTTTTATGTTCAAAATGGGACACACCGTCGACCTTTTTTCCTCTCCTATCTTATGACGACACAAATATTCCACGCAAATTGTTTCGATATATTGCTGAACATTGAAGCGAACTCGGTTGATCTCGTAATATTAGACTTGCCATATAATCAGACCGCCTGCAAGTTTGATAATCAGAAATTTGATCTAGATAAGCTATGGATACAGCTCAAACGTATTGGAAAGCCACGAACTGCGTATGTATGCTTCTGCACTACTCGGTTTGGACATTAATTGATAACCAGCAATGAAAGAATGTTCCGCTATGATATCGTTTGGCATAAATCAATGAGTGCTGGCTTTTATCATTGCAATAAGATGCCTTTGCGTAGTCACGAGATGTTATATGTGTTTTATGATAAGTTGCCGACATATAATCCACAAATGACTGAAGGCATTCCTTATACACGTGCTCCCGGCCGCCGCACTGAATTATATACTGGAAAAAGTCCTAGAATTAACACCGTGTCCGACGGGAAACGATTCCCGAAGTCCGTGATAAATATCGCAAACGGAAATCATAAGAGCAAACACCCGACTGCTAAACCATACGGTATATTAGATTGGATTGTTAGAACTTATTCCAACTCAGGTGATACAGTGCTAGACCCAACGATGGGTATTGGTACGGTCGGTCTGGTATGCAAAAAGAATGATCGCAGATTCTTTGGCATTGAACTAGATAAGAAATATTATGATATGACTCGGGAGTTATTGAATATATGATATATTAGACTATTGATTACGATACACAATGTGCTATCAAAAATATTGAAATTTTGTGCAATTAAACCATCTAATGTGTTCTGGTGACGTTTCGCAATGTTCTGGTATCAGGGTTTTGACCCTGTATGCTACCTTATGTGAACACATATGCTACTTAAACACTGTGCAACTTAATGAACCATTCATATGCACTATATCAAACAAAAATATTCACTCATCCGTGAACTACTAACCTTTTAGATAGGTTTGGGCACAACTCAGGTTGTTGTCACACATTACGAATTTAGGGTTTGCACCCGGCATGACCCACTAGCTAGTGTCCCAAGTGTCTCATATACGATAGCACATACATACATACACATATCCTAACATTCTAGACTGAAAATAGGCAGCCATGAGCTGCGAAAGTTGCCCTAAAACCTCTCTCTAGACAAGTCTCTGCAAACATGAAACCCGCGAGAGTTAGAGGGGAGAGCAGGGGGGGTGTTTAAACCCGAGGACACAAGAGTCCCACCAGAGAATGTTCTCTGCGGCGCACTGCTCCCATATTTCTAGAAGGCATGAACGTTGAAAAACAGCATGTGTCCCGTTGAACCGCAGCTTATCACCACCGGGTGCGGTACAAGCAGGTGGATGCGAAGACAACGACAGCAAGGTGGTCAAAGAAGAAAGAAAGAGAAGAAAGAGCATGCGAATGTTATGTGTGTGTATCACGATTACAACAAGAACATGTTGCCAAGCACTCGGCGTGTTTTTGACGTACCTCTTCAATAGTGGTCACTCACCAAGCGACAAACAGACCGTCTGCATGCGTGACTGTTATACCTGCCTAGCACACACGCGTGAACATTCGTGAATTGCGATATCTCTCTTTCATATCAACTACGGATGACTCGCTCAAAAACTTACATAGGGTCCATACAAACATGGTAGCCGTGGTTTCCATGCGCAGCGATACAGCGATACCAACGATACGGCGATACAGCCATGTGGCGATATAGCGATACCAACGAACAACACGAAACCAAGCATGATGCGTGTTAGAGAGTGGCACCAAAACCATGAAACTAAGGAAAAAGCATGAGACCTTGATAAAAAACAAACATAAGTATATGATAATACACAGCATAAGTACCAGGCACACAAATATCGCTGCGGTATACCACTCGGAGAGAGGCGTGTCGTAAGCGCGTGATGCGTCTCAAAGAGTGGGGTGAATTCCATGCAAATACGAGTTACGAAAACCACGCGCTGTCTCAAAACCTTAGCACGAATGGAACAAGTGTGCTTACACAAATATTGCTCGCATACACTCAAAGACCGCAGTATCGTGAGCGCGTGATGCGTCTGCAAGAGTGGAGTCAAGCACACGAAAATACGGATGAGCAAGACACGAGTTATCCAACCACGCTTACACGAATGAAACCAATATATCCACCACAAATATCGCTCTGATAAACTGAGAAAGCAGTATTGTGAGCGCGAATTAGGTTTTATGTTCGAGAAAATGTTTTTGAGTCTTTGATGATTATCACCTGCCACGTCACCATTGCGCAGCAGGCGCCGTGTCAACCGTCCACCCTTCCGTCCACCCTCCCGACCATCCTACCGACCATCCAACCGACCATCGTATCGACAGTTACGGCGATATTGCAGATATCGAACGATCTGACGGCCTGAAATACTTACACAATATATTTATATTATTATGATGGTCGGAAGGGTGGTCGGAAGAGTGGACGGAAGGGTGGACGGAAGGGTGGACGGATTTTGACGGTTTTAATGGTCGTGCCGGTGTCACCGACTGAATACAGTATAGTCGTACAGTAAGTAATTTTTTCTGTGCAGAAAAAAGGTAGAGAAATTTCACGATCTGCAGAGCGATGTTTTTGACGATTTCGGACTCGATTTTCGCCCATAATATTATGAGATTTCAGCATTTAATGTCCCAAAATCAATATTCATATTTATATAATACTATATATACATATTTCATTTTGGGACAAGTGTTAATTAAGTGAATATGGGGCGGTTTTGCACACCAACTTTTTGCGAATTTTTGTGTAATCAAAACTTATGTCGCTCAAATTGTGTGTCCCAAAGCGAGATCTTTATATTAGTCATATCAAATCTTGAAATGGGACACCTATGAACAAATTTAAAGAATTAATGTGTGTATATATATTAAGAATGACCCGAAGCGATGCTTTAAAAGAAGCTCAAAAACGGTATAGGGCGTCACATAGAGAACAACTTCGTGAGTACAAACGAGTGCAATCCAAGATATTTTATGAGCGGCATAAAGAGGAGATCAATGCCAAGCGACGTGAGAAGTATAGGCAAAGTCGGGATGGACATAAAATGTGATTTTCGTATAGCTATATAAACTACTTAAAGAATAAAATTGTAAGGTTATATAAGAAAAAAGAATGTGCTCCACCAATACTCAAACCACTTACAATGATACCCTTGTTCTCAAAGATATGATTAAACACAAATTGATAAAGAATGATAAAAGACCTCTAAAAGCTAATTATTACAAAGATACAAATGTGCAATTCAAAGGAATTGAAGCAAATGAATCTTATAATGTATTAATGTTGGGGTTATTGGTGGGGAAATGAACAACATCATTGTAGTCGACATAGATATACACAAATGGGATATGGAGACTCATCCTTGGGTAAGGACATTTGGAAGATCGTTAGAAGTATTTGATACATACATCGTCAAAACCCCAAGTGGAGGATTTCATTTATACTTTTTGTATGACGAAATCTTTGAGAAATCAAAAAGTAATCACGAAATTGACATTATATCAAATGAAAGATATGTAGTAGCGCCTCACTCAAGCATCACAAACCACAAGAAAAACATTATAAACAAGACTTATGAAGTTGTCAACAACACATCTATCAAGAAAATACCCGAAAATGTAAAACAATTTCTCCTAGAATACATATATACATCTAGTGCACAAAAAAATGAAAAAACCGGACAATATGAAACGAAACCTAAAGAGGAATGTGAGAATGATGGAGATGTCGATTATGACTTAAGCAATAAAGATATTGATAACATATTGAAGATGTTGCCTAGTAGCATCATTGAGGAATATGGTGATTATCTAAAATTCACCACCGCTATGAAAGCATTGAATAAGTATGCAAAATGGGACAAATTTTCAAAGAGCAAGCCAAAGTATGATAGGAATCAAAATGTCAAGATATGGAACTCTTGTGACCCTACAAGTTTTGACTCCATACAATGGCTCTTGTCCAAGGCTATCAAGAAAGTGGCGTATAATTATCACAAAATGAAGCCCATTCCTAAGGATATGATACAACCCCATACCCAATACAATCGTCCAAAGCTTGTAGAAAGTCGAGGGGACAACATTTTCGATAATAAACATTCATATATCATAAAATCGGGATGTGCAACGGGCAAAACAACCTCATTCATTGATCATATGAAACACGAACTTGGAAGAGGCGGAAAATTTGTGAGCATTGTCTCTAGAGTTAGCTTAGCCCAAGATCATTATTACAAGTTCAATAGTGAAGGGTTAGATTGTAAAATTTACAATGATATAAATGAGAGTATATCACAAGATGATAATATTGTCATAACCATTGATAGTTTATATAAATTGCAAAAGATAGATTTGAGAGGATACACAATTTTCTTGGACGAGTTCAATTCATTGCTCAATTACTTAGTTGCAAGTGACACAATTTCAAAATTGAGGAGTGGGTTATGGATGTTATTCAAGAATGCATTGAATACTTGTAAGAATTACATAGCGGTGGACGCCGATATTTGTGACGATTCCATTTTGTATTTGAATCTACTCAACAAACAACATACATATATTCACAACACTTATCAACATTTCAAGGGAGTGCCAATGATTGAGATCCATAATGAACAAGAATTTAGGGACCTCATCTTGGAGCAAGAAAGCTACCTCATACCAATGGATTCCGCCGCTTTGGCGGAGGATTTGTATAGCTTTCTAAAACCACACCATCCCGATGTAATATTGATTACAAAATTAACCGACAACATCCCCGACTTTAATGCACACAATAGGATCATTTATAGTCCCAAGATAGTATATGGACTTGATAGTAATCGAGTAGATGCAATCCACGTACCAATCAAGAGACCAGTGTTTGCATATTATAAAGAGCACACCATCGACCCATTAAGTATGTCCCAACAATGTCAAAGAGAGAGGAACATCACGTGTGTCTATATGTTCTTTTATAAACAAAAATATAGAGCAAACCCGATAACACTACAAGAGTTAAGGGATGCCTTAGTAGAAACAACGAAATATGGTTATGAATTCTTCAATCACCCATTTGTACCACAAGAACTATCAAAAGAATACTTTGAATTCTTGGTGCAATATGAGTACAAACAAATATGTTACAATACTAATAAACGTGCACACTTCATTAGCATTATGAGGAAACAAGGCTTTGTAACCGATATGCATTATATAACAAATAAAAAAATCGGACAACCACTCGAAGATGAGAGTGAAACAACAAATGAGTTTGATCCAACATCTTGCAAAGCATATGAAAGAGTTCACGAAATTTTGCAAGTGCCAAAAGAACACCTTGAAACATATAGAGAATTTTATGAAAAGGATTATCTATTGAAAAGGCATTTTGCAATTACAAAACACTTTTGGTTATACAACACACACGATATGGCGGACAAAATGACCTATGCCAAGGATTTTATGGTAAATGTAGCACGATCTACCGATAGTAAGCTACATTTCTTGCAACAATTTCAAGACTTAGTAGAGAATCCTAGCAAGAATACCATAGATTCACAAAAGGTGCTAACACAAGAGCAAAGTGAGACATTGAACCAACAATACAAAAATGTTTTTGAAAAGGAGAAGTGCATAAGAGCATATGATTTAACCAAGAAATTAGAGTGCAATGCAATTCAAAATAAAATGTATTGTGCACTATTTGGAGATAACTTTACAAATGGCAAAAGATTGAGAGATAACAAGGATAGAGGATATGTATACAAGGTATTAGATGAACAATTGGAATTGCACAAAACATTGTTAGAATTTCGACGTACCATATCTAATAATGAGGAAACACATATACTCGAAGAAGACGCTACCGTTGCCATTTAAATGTCCCAAAATGAAACATCAATATATAGAAGTAATAAACTTAATTTGGGACAAGACACAATATTAAATCACGAGGTACGTTATACACATTCTCAGCGGGTCCTCTTCCCTTTCCGTGCTTAGCAAGAGAGCTTCGTCCGTATTGTGCTGACGTCATATGTTTGCCATACCATTTAACTGCCGGACATGGATTTGCCCACTTAAAGCACATCTTTAGCTCTAAGTTTGGCCTATTTGTCCATATATTAGTCGCCTTTCTATACTCACACCCATACCGGCAGTAACAACACGTGTGTATGTATTTATTCATATCTTTCATAACGTCTCTATGTCTCATCAGTCCGCCATCGGCGGGATTTTCGATATACCAATGTGCAGGACTAAAGTACTCGATGATTTCCAAGGTCCTCTTAACAATACTATCAGCTAAGACTAAATCGCGTTGACTCCGTGTTTTGGCTTTGCTATACTCAGTGCAAGGCGGGCTGGCCCATATAATATCAAAATGGTGTGGTGGGTATGCTGAAGTGTAGTCCCATTGTAATATGTCTACCGTATGAGTTGGATTGAATTTTGAATCAAAGTCGAGGGAAATGATTTCACAATTCTTGTAAATGTCCTTGAGTACTTTGCTGACGGAGCCGGTTCCGGAAAATAGATCAAGTATCCTCACCATTGTCCCAAACTGAATATTACTATATAGAAGAATTTAATCTTGGTTTGGGACAGCGATAGAGACGTATATATCAATCACTTTTGTCCCAAAGTGAGATCTTTATATTAGTAATATCATATTTTGAAATGGGACAAAAGTATTTCATACATTGCCATTTGGTATTATCCACTCATTAAAGTTTCTCCTGAACATACTAGGATGTGTCGGTTTTCTGTGTAGGTCGATGAATAGGAAGTCGTGAGGTCCTTGTGAACAAGGCTACAATTCAAGCAATTGCAATATCTTTATGGCAGGAAAGATTGACCAGTAAATTACAGGTTGAGCAACAGCTCCTCCAAATAGTTACTTCAAGTTAGAACAGCCCCCAAATGGGCAATATTCAAGTCTTATACTTTCAAGGCGCGCAGTTCATATTCTCTAATCGATCTGTCCCATGTCGGCTGGCATATCATCATCTGCCACCTATACAAATCCTAATCAGAGAATCTGCATTTGGACAATCCTAATCAAGACAGTTGATTTCATTGTCCCTTGCTGATCTTTGCTTTCTTCCTACGAGGAGCCACGTCAAGCCCTTCTTCTTCATCACTGTCACTTCTTATGGAATACTTCAATTGAGTTATATACTCATGTGTCCAACATCTCGGATATTTCCTAGGTTGCCTCTTCGTCTCTTCAGACACCCCAGCCTTATTCTCACCCATTGAAGTCAATCCAGTATCTGACCCATAAGGTTTCTTCGGTGGTGCATGAACAGTCTCCACCACAGAGGCTGGGGCATCCTCAGATATGGCCTCAGACTTCTGCTCGGTAATAGGCTGATCATCGGGCTGAACAGGTGAGGTCGGGGAGGTGCCCTTTGGTACCCAGTGAAGTTCACCCTTCTCATCCATGATCAATTGCAGTCCCAGTCTCTTCAACCTTCGAGCTTCAGCTTGTTCTTCAGCATCGTCAGCTACCAAGTCATCGAACTCGCTGACGTCATCCTCGGTGTCATCATATTCAGGCGAAGTTGGCTCCCATTTCGGACTGGCAGTGTCCATGTCATGTATGACACCCGCGTCATCTTTGTCATCCGAATCTGGTAGCTTCTCCTTACTGTTAGTGACACCTGCGTCATCATTGTCATCAGAATCTGGTAACTTCTCCTTACTCCAGGACACAGCGCCTGTACCCGAATCTTCACTGTTCGTAGACGCTGAGTGTGTAGGCTTACGCCCCTGGTAGGGAATTCCATGATATTCGTCATCGTCAATCACAATCGTCGGATTCCAGTACGCGATCCCAACGCGGCTAATCGGTAATGAGAATGGCGCTACCGGCGCCTTCAACTGAGTGGCGTCTTCTAGAAACCAGCCGCCGCCCCTATTACGCTCCCAGCGGCGTAGCGCACCAGAAGGGTGTACGATAATATGCTGCCAGCTATAATCAAGTCCAGGCTTTCGCTCCCCATAGTACGAAGTCAATGGCTCGGGAGTCCCCTTCCGAGCCCATTGCCATCTCACTGCCCCAGTATGCATAAATACAATATGCCAATCGAATGGCTTGGCCGGGCTATTGTTCCCTGGCACAACTCCTCCCCTCTTAGCTTGTTAGTACAAAGAGATGATAACTCAGAGTCATTTGTACAGCAGCTAAGATCCAGACACAGATCAGCCATGCTTATGGATGCGTGATATGCTTTTCTGATCGAACAGGTGCTCGAAGAGTTGACGAAGCAATCCAGCGGGAAGAGGGTATACAGCAGTGGAAACTCCCGCTCCTTGTTGCCCTGGATGAGGTCCCAGTTGAGCAGTTTCCGGATGTGATCCCAGAGTCTGTTGGTGAAGACAAGGAGTATCCATCGTGCAGTACCGTAGATCCACTGGAGGAGGCGACTGCGTCCAGATGCAAGTAGGCTTGCGATAGCCAGTACCATACATACAGTAAGAGCAATACAACGGGGTAGGTAACCGGCGAACTACGGGTCGAAATCGCAGCGCAAAAGGAAACCTGCCCATCGGATTTTCCATAAACCAATGCTGGGGTTTGAGAAAGTCAAAAATTTGGAGCGTTCGGCGTACACAAGCATCAGCCTGTCGCAGTTGTCGCACCCCAGTGGTCTTAGCCTGACTGTATTCGGTGCACGGTGGACTAGCCCAGATGACGTCAAAGTAACCAGGTGCATAACGCTTGAAGTCCCAGTCCTGAACCTTCTCAGCGTAGGTAGGTTGCCAGCGAGGATCATGATCGACGGTGACCACAGTGCTCTTCGGATAACATGACATGAAACTTCTCTCCACACTTCCTGTACCACTGAAAAGGACTAGTAGTCGCAACTCGCGTGTCGAGACCCCAGAGCCCAGAAGAGCTAGATGCGTCACAAAGGCGTCAGCGGAGCGACAGTATTGTTCCCAAGGTAGGCAGTTGTCCAGAGAAGTGAGTTTTACTTCATCAGAGGTGTCCAGGAAAGTTAAAGCTCCGACGCGTTCCCGCCTTTGCTTCCGCTGCATTCTGACCTCCTGTAAGGCTTTTTCCCGGGCTTGTCCTTCTCGTGATAGTCTCAGGTGTTCGAACTCCGTGAGCTGTTCGAGTTCACCCCCGTAGTTCAACGACTCACGGGTCTTCCAGGAGTCATGAGCGTTAGAGTACCCAGTCCAGCGAACCAGAAATTCTTCTACTTCCTTGCCTCCTTTCATAGGTTTCACTCTTCGAGCCAGAATCTTAGACACATGGGTCTGGGATTGTCCATCCACGAGAACCTTGGCAGGAGTAGGTATTTGTCGACGCAGCGCAAAGGCTTCATCCGCGGTGCGGTATTCCTTGAGGCGATGCTGCGCAAAAACATCGTGGATACGCCATTTAGGGGGTAACTTGAGCCGGTAAGCCACCGGAGCACCTCTGTCAATTTCGGGTAGCTCTCGCTGCTGGTCACTGAAGAACCTCTCGGTGATGGGTAAGGGCCCGTGCCAGCGAGGTCCCAGCTTCCTGAAGGATTCGCGGTTCATGATATTTTCCGTGAGATGCTTGGCATCTACCCAGACCAAGTCTCCCAACTGAAAGGATTTGGCGGTGTGACGCTGGTCAAACTGATGTCGCTGGCGTTGCTGTGCCAGTTCTAGCTTAGTGCGGGCGTCCTCTAGTTGAGCCGCGAATTTACTAGCCATCTCGTGTGCCGTACCTTCTCCACCCTTACGCTTGGAGTGTTGTCCAGCAGCCGCTTGCAGGAACAAGTCCAGTTGCGACATAGGCGAGTGCCCCAAGACCAACTCAAACGGGGTAAAGCCGGTTACATCGCTCCGCGTATCGTTTATGGCGAACTCTACGTTGGCACACCACAAATCCCAGTCCTCTGGATTGCTGCCTACGAAGGACCTTAGCATGTCTTCTACCACGCGGTTGGTATGTTCAGCTTGTCCGTCCGAACGAGGGTTGTAAGGCGTGGTGGAGGCCACTTTAGTTCCCATAAGTCTCATCAATTCCTTCCACATAGCATCCTGAAAACGAGGGTCGCGGTCAGAGACAATCTTCATAGGGGTGCCATGTAGTTTCCAGATGTGGTCGAAGTAGATTCGAGCGATAACCTCAGAGGAGCTGTCCTGGAAGTTCAACGGGATGATGTGAACCATTTTGCTGAGCTTACATGTGAAAGTAGCAAAGGCATCGTGATTCCGCGCCGTGACTGGCAGTCCAGTAACAAAGTCCACACTGACCACTTGCCATAGTCGCGTAGGAATAGTGTGTGGGTTCAGCAATCCATCCGGGTAGGAATTTCTCGGTCGCACCGCTTGACAGATAGTGCAAGATGAAACCCAGCGTCCCACATCTTCTGCTGCCCCTTTCCACCAGAAGCGTCGCAGTACTCGTTCCAGAGTTTTGTCCCTGCCCGCGTGTCCAGCTGAAACAGATGCATGCGCCTCTTGCAGTACTACCTCACGGAGGGGTGAATCTTCTCCCAGTACCAACTGATAGCGCCCAGCGCTCACCCTCCACAACACATCTCCCACTACGCAGAAGTCACGAGTGCGTTGATGCGGAGCTTCTTGGATTTCCTTCCTTAAAGTCTGAAGGGGACCAGGTCGCCCATATTCCGCTTGCAGCGCTTTGAGGAACTGGCCTCCTGATATCTGCTGATGCAGGTCTCGAACGCTGGCCGCTTCTCCAGTACGCACGATAGGAGGGGGGGAACTCGTTTTCCTTTCCCGCTTGACACGCTGTCGAGCTGGCGGGGCGTACACCACTAGCAGGGGCCAAGGAGATCCAGAAGGGCTCCATCCGGGGCGGCGAACATCTGCACAGGTTCTCCTTGAGCGTCATGGGTAGGAATAATGTACTCCACTCTCATTCCCGCAGATCTGAACAACTGCCGCCACTGTGGCATGCGAGATTGAAAGTCAGGAAGGACGAAGAGAGCTGAAGTATTCTCAGGGTCCAGACGCCATTCTTCCACATATTTCCTCAGTACGGCCTCGATGGTCAAATGGTTGGAGGAGAAGGGAGGATTACACCAGACGTTCAACCCTCGCCAGTTTTCCTTCAAGCAGTCCGTCCAGTAGCGGTTGACCTGACGATTCTTTCCTCCCAAGTCGCAACAGGCGTCCACCTCGAAGGGTCCATATTCTTGACTCAAGAAGTCGAACATGTCCGCCCGGAACTTCCAGTCCTGTCGATCGCTGGGCTCCAGGAGTCTGGTTGAAGCCTCGCTGCACTTCGGCGTTGCTGAGAAATCAACAGGGGTCTTCCTGGGAGAAGGGGGTGAGGATGCTGTCAGTTTGCCAGAGCGCGTCTGAACTGCCAGGGTGGCTTTCTCGTACCCAGTTTCGGCCAGCTGCAGGGTATGTAAGGCGTCCATCCAGAGTTGAGGGGAGTCCATCCAGGTGAGAGTCCCACTGTACGCGAGGACTGGTTCAGGCTCTTTGGTCTTGGCGCTGTTGGACTTGCGCTCCTTCAACTTGTTGGGATCTACCACTCCCAGGGGCGCGCGTCCTTGGCGGGACTCTTTACCAGCTGCAGGTCGAAACTTGCTGGCAGTGTCTGCGGCCGAGGGAGGTCGCTGCGGTTTCCCAGTAACCGGATGCACAAAGCCAGCTTCTACCAGTCCTTCTCTCGCGGAAATTTCCTTGTAGTCGGGTCGCCTGGACAGAGCGTCTGGAACCCAGAGTAGCGCCCCAGGGATGTATTCCATCTCAGGTACCCCTACCTCCACTAGATCCATGTACCATCGGGCTTGGCGTCGGCTGAGAGGTTGTCCGGGTGCCATTAACCAGACTAGGGGCTTGTGGTCACCCTGCAATTGGAACTCAGTCCAGATGAGGTAGTGTCGCCAAGTTTGCGTAGTGCAGTGATGGAGAGCGCAGAGTTCTCTTTCGCCAGCATGGTAGTTCTGCTCGGCTCCATTAAACTGTCTGCTCTCAAAGGCGATAGGTTGCAATCCATTTCCTACGTCTTGCATCAGTACTCCCCCTAGTGCCACTCCACTGGCGTCAGTTTGTACCACGAAAGGATGCCGTCCTTCGGCCGCCGCTTTCATATCGGGTAGCGCCAGAGTGGGGGAAGAACATAGCGCCTTCTTAATCTCCTCGAAAGCCCAACGCTGCATGGGTCCCCATAGCCAAGCGACATCCCCTTTGGTGAGCTGAGTCAAGGGTTGTGCTACTTCAGAGAAGCCCAGCATGTACCGCCGGTAGTACCCAGCCAACCCCAAAAATTGGCGCACATGCGTGGCGTTTTCCAGAGCGGGCCAGTCCCTGATGGCGGCCAGCTTGTCATGTTGAGGTTGACTTCCTTCCCGTGAGATCACGTGCCCCAGAAAGCGTATCTGGGTCTGCAATAGTTGACACTTAGACTCTTTGAGGTAGATACCCTGGTTCTCACAGACTTCGAGAAATTGCTGGAGATGTGAAAGATGCTCCTCCAAGGTGTTGCTGAAGAGGATACAATCGTCCAGGAATATTCTTACAAAAGGAAGATGTCCCAGAGCGCGCTGCATGCGTCTCTGATAGCAGGAAGGACTGTTGGTCAACCCCATGGGCATCACCAACCACTCATACGAGCCATAGGGAGAAGTGAACGCCGTCTTTTCCACATCCTCGGACGCCATAGCCATCTGCCAGAATCCATCGACCGCATCGAAGGAGGAGAAGTACTTGGCCCCATGCATGGAGTCGAACAACTGCTGAATGTCGGGAAGTGGATATTTGTCCTTGACGGTCAGGCTGTTGATGGCTCGGAAGTCGCAGAGCATTCTGAGTACTTCGGGTTTCCCAGGCTTGGGAACCATCAGCACTGGTGCAGCGAACGGACTTGAGGAAGGTCTGATGTAGCCCTTGCTCAGGAGTTCATCCAGGCGTTCTCGCAATTGAGTCAGCTCCACCATGGACATCTTGTAGGGCCTCTTAGCGGGCGCGATGCCATTCCATCCTTCTTGCAGTCTCACGTGGGCCACTTCATCTTTTCGCAGGGCGTCAAAGTTGGGCAGCGCTTCGCGAATTACTCGAGGTGAAAAGGACTCGATCAGCTCCTGAAACTTCTTTCTCCACTCGGGGGAGATTGAAGGGTCCTCCAAATTCTCGCTGGTGGCCACCGCTGATAACATCGAAGTCCCTACCAGAGGTGTCGCATAGGCCACTAAGATGTCGTGGGGTGTCGCGGCACTGTCCATTCCCGCATATCTGCGCCGATAGGCTTTGATCTCCTTGGTCGCTTGAGCCGCTGATAACATTACCATCGGTTCCAGAGCCATCGCGGTTCTCTCGCCTTTGCGTGTAGGGCTACGCCCTGGCGAACATCCCCGTATCCGCACGGATTTGCCATGCTGGCGAAACTTGACTGATCCCCACCCATCATAGTCCAGCGTGACCGGCGAGAGGTGTCTCAACCACCTTCCTCCGAGTACAATGTCCACCTTGATGCCCAAAGGAAGTACTCGCATCTTGATGACCTCTGAGTAAGTCCCCTCTGAAGTCTCGGCGGTCAGCTTGCCGTAAGCGACTTGCGCAGAGGTCTGCACTGACCCATCCGCGAGGGTAACGTTCGGCGGCATCCCATTAGCGCGAACTGTGAGGTTCAATCTCTTGACGCACTCACTGGAGATGAATTCATCCGAGGCACCCGAATCCACCAGCACGCGCACTCGCTGTCCCTTCAGCAAGGCCCAGAACACCAATAGCAGCGTTCCCTCTTTGTCCCGAATCGCAGTCAGCTGACTGTCCTGGTTCCCCATTACTTGACCATCGCGTCGCAGATGTGCACAGATGGCTGCTCGCACTGGGTGATGCAAAGGTACGCGCTGCTTAGACCGGATAGGTCTTGTGCGCGGTGGTGCAGGCTGCGAACGAGGATCCGGACCAAAGTACCATCCACCTTCCAGGTCGCGATCTGCTTGTAGCTGCCGCTCCTTAGCGCGTCGCTCTTGTCCCTGAGCGCGTCGTCTGGCGCGGCTCTGCGTGCGACTTTCCAGAGGGTAAGAGCGAAGAGGTTGGATGGACATCTTCTCCTCCTCTTCCTCCCCAGCGCTGTCTTCTGGTTCGGACTTTTGAGTGAACGAGGGGGGTTCTTCTTCCCGCGGTGCCGCCGGGGCGTTGGTGACGTTCGCTGGTGCTGCCACTGCTTCATTACCTTCCAGGATCGGCCGCAGACGATGGCGTTGCTGTTTCTGAATGGTCAGTAGCAGTTCCAGGTGGGTTTCCTCCTGGATGGTTTTCAGGGGAGTCGGCTCCACTCCTTCTGTCACCGTTGTCAACACACTTGGGTTGTTCTCCGATCTGGCGGCGGCCAGCTGTCGCTCCATCAACTGCTGCGTGAAGTTGAGCGACCGCTGGGAGTCCTCGAGGTCAGAAATGTCCCCAGATGTTGCGGGCTGAGAACTGGATGGAGATAAGGTCAAATCCAGAGTTGTCGCGGGATTCGCATCTGATGGTTCCGCTGAGTCCAGGGAGAGTGAATCACCACTAGCTGTTGAGGGTAGAGCCAGGTGAGCAGCCTCCTCCGCTGCTTCCCTTTCTCGCTGGTTCCATTGGTGCACCCTGTATAGACTGCACCATGCGTCTGGAATTCCTACATCTCCACCAGAACCTGGGATTGTACCGCACTCGGTCTCCAGAGATAGCTGAACTGCTCCTTCGGTTATCGTTAGGTCAGGGGTGACCTTCCCATGCCATCTGTACCAGCGGCGGCGATATCTGCGCCACCCTTCCGGTACCCATGCATTTCTCCATTTCTCATTCTCCTTTACCAGCGCTGCCGCGGCCATGTGCTCCGGGTGCGTCATCTCTCTCCAAGCACGCGTGCGATCCGCCAGTGACTCTGCTCGAAGTCCTGGTGGTTCATCTCCCAGCCTCGTAACCTCTGCCTCATGCTGCAGTCGGTCTCGTACCGTCTTCGGAGTTCTGCTGCGAGGTTTTCCAGTGCGCTTGCGCGCTGCACTCGTAGTGCGCTCTGCGCTTAAGGACGCCCTCTCTGCCAAGGCTGGACACGCTGCTGGTCGAGACGTCGAAGGAAACACCTCAGGTCGAAGTTTAAAAGGTGGGGGTTCTGAAGCTGGGCCAGTTTTTGAAGTTCCACCCCCTTCCTCCCCACTGTCGTCCAGAGGGTGTGAAACCGCCGGTAGCGTTACATCCTGAATCCGCTGCCTCAAGGCTCGCATACGCTCCACCGGAGCTTTTCTCGGTACCCGCGGTCGAGGAGTGTTCCGCCAGGGGGTGTTGAGTGGGTTGAAGGTCCACTGGGTCTCCTCTCCCTGACCCTCATCCTCATCCAGTGCTGCCAGTACTGATGCCTCAGGGTTAGGGTTAGGGTTAGGGTTAGGGTCTGTGGGGTCAACGCGGGGCGTTTCGCCACGCTCGCGTTGTGGAGCCCGATGGCGATCACCAGTTCCAAGGGAGCGATCTACACTGAACATAACGGGAGGCTTGGAGCGCTCAGGCGACGAAGTGGGTGACCTTCGTGGCGACCGCTGATGGCGCCGGGACACTAAGTGATGTTCTCGCCGGCCCTGCTTAGTGGAAAGGTTCGCTGTGTAAACAGCGGTACTGGTCAACGAGGGTTCATCCCGTAGGGTTCTGGTTCTGTCGAGATGGCGCTGTCGCCTCTGATCAGCAGACCAGGTGAATCCGTACCCTCGAGCGGCCAGAGGGTCGGGGGGTGGCGGAGGCTCTTTGTGGATATTCCCCCGGTGGTGGGCGAAGGCTGTACTCCTTGCCCAGGGGCGGTTACCCATACCGCCCTGTCGCCGGCGTCCCGCCGGCAGGAAGACACTCAGTCCTCCTCTTCCGCAGTTTGCTGACCCGAGGAGGACGCTGCGGCCGATTCCTCGTTCTGAAAATACTCCAGCGCTTCCGCTTCCTCTTCCAAATCCTCCCACTCTGTTTCCAGCGCTGCGATATGAGATTCATTTGCAGCGCGGCGGCGTGCCAAACGAGCTGGGGCGTCAGCAATCCAGGCTCGTTTCTTGGCCTCGTCAGGACAGTTAGCCCATAAATGGGAGTCAGAGTTGCAGACGTAACATCGGCGTGGCGGCCTGGTCAATCCCGCCGGGCTGGGCGGCACGGCGTGCTGCACCCTGAGGTCGGCGGGGTCGGGGTCAGTAGCATCTTCCTCCCCAGCGTCCTGCACGGCGTTAAGTCTGGAGGACGAGCGACCATTCCTCCAGGCAGGACTTCGGTTCGCAGGTGCTGAGACGGGAGAGGTTCGTGCTGCGGTCAGAGCTTCACTGCGCTCCAATTTGGTGGCCACAGTGATGATATGCTGCAGCGCGGTGGATCCGGGATGATTGCTTTCCCAATCCGCTGGACTTTGCAGATCCAACCGATCCTCAATAAGGCGATCCATGACGGCTTGCTTCAGTCGCAGTCCAGACCAGAACTGATATAATAGCTGCTGTTGGCTGATGGCGTGGCAGTTGGGCATGGCGTCTGCCAATAACTGGACTACCTCGTGCCAGGATACCAGACGAGTAGCGAACAAACGCGCAGTCTCTTCTCGTCGCTGCGCCATGCGCATCCCTGTCCCCGCTAGTCCTACCAGCGCGATGTCATCCAGTACGCTCCTGGCTACGTCGGCCAGGAAAGGCGCCAAAGTGGCGTAACGCCGGTTCCAGGCCTCCGAGTTCATCATCCCCCCTTGCTTGAGAAAAGTTAGGGATCGCGGCTGTAGTTTGCGTTGAGCCACTTCCTTCAAGATCTCCGGCATGGTGATCATGGTTAGGTCTAGGCGATAAGCACTCATGCGACCCAGGGCGAAGGTGACTACGCCCATTGACAGAAAATTGACCAGCGCTTCAGCAAAAGGTGGAAGCGCGGCAATATCTGCGTCAGTGGTGATTAGGTCAGCGGAGGAGGGGTACATAGGAATGTCTCTGATCAGCTTGAGCACATCAGCCACTGTCTTGGATTCTCGGTAGACATCACTTGGGGAAGCCGCTCCCATAAGATCGTGGTGCCCTGAGAATTGAGAAAGGCGCTGGTCTACTGGCAGGAGTCCCGGGGCCGCTGGCAAGGAATTTCCAGGCGATCTGTACTCTGCTGCGCTGGGAACACCAGAGGGATACCGATTGACGCCCAGTCTAGCCGGGACTGTGGCGGGAGTTGGTTGGTTGCCAGCCGCCATTCCTCTAAACAAGTACGCCTCGGAAGATGAAAATGCTGCCCAGATTTGGAGTCCGAGGGGGTCAAATTCTGTCAGCTCGGACTCTAAGGCATTTTCCGCGATGGTTACCCATGAGTACAAGGGCAGGCGTCTCTGCTGAGTTCCAGTACGGCTTTCCGCGCAACGCCGCGCTTCATCCACTTGCGTTTTCTCCACTTCCAGAGTGAAAGCGTCGTTGTCCTCAATCTCAGTCAGGCGCACAGGAGTATGCACTGACCCATGCTGCGCCAGGTCTTGGATGTCCACTCCGATGTGCCGCATAGTCATCCAAATCCGATTGGTATCGGTTATGAAGTGACTGGCGCTTCCAGGCATGGTTGGCAGTCGGTATAAAGAGTATTGTGCCTCAGCGCCGTGGCTGACAGTAACTGCGGAGGAAGAGGACAGGTGATTTCTCAACCAGAAGGAGGCTCCTTCTAAAGTCCATAACAACACGTCTAGACGCCGGTGTCGTGGTTCACCATTGTCCGAAGGCGGGGGCGAGTTTCCTGGTGACGGTTGATCAGGCTCAGCGGAGTCAGAGGGCGATGAGCCGGTAGCCGGTGGATCTGGCTGAAATGGTGCCGGCGCCGGATGAGCCGGTGCTGGAGCCGGTTGAGCCGGTGATGGAGCCGGTTGAGCCGGTGCGGGAACCGGTTGAGCCGGTGCTGGTACCAGCCAGGGACCTGATCCAGCTGCTGGCGCCGGCGCACCTGGTAAACCGCTCGCCCATCCTAAGGTGTGCTGGTAGGGCGTCATAGGTGGAGCGCCCACTGCTGGTAGAACTGAAGTCAGATGTGGATAGTGTTGGAGCACTTGCTGATGCAGATTTTGCATGTACTCGGATACCTCTAACATCATCTGATTCTGCATTAGGGATTGATGCTGAGAGTTCAGTGCGGGGACAGAGGCATCTGAGGGCGTTCTGGCTGAGGCGGGGTCAGAGAAGAGTGCTCTGCGCTGTTCTGCCAGGCGCTGCTGGTTCTGTTCCCATCTCTGATGACGCCTCTCCCGGCGAGAAAGCTGGTTCACTGAGTCTGAGTTCAGAGGTAAGTTTCTGACTGGAATTCTGCTGAGGACATCTGCTTGAGAAGGGGGGTCGATGACTGGTAGGTTGCGGTTAAGATGCGGCTGGTAGGCTGCGATTCCAATGCTACGCCTGAGTGCGAGGTCTGCGTAACTGACTGAGCTGACTGGCTGCTCCGTAGTTGTTGAGGTCAGCGAGGTAGTCAAAGGTCTGGACTCGCGGTTCAACAGGGACTCGGGCATATCCGTAGTTGTTGAGGTCAGCGAGGTAGTCAAAGGTCTGGACTCGCGGTTCAACAGGGACTCGGGCATATCCGTAGTTGTTGAGGTCAGCGAGGTAGTCAAAGGTCGGGACTCGCAGTTCAACAGGGACTCGAGCATATCCGTAACCGTAGCCGCCTCCGTAGTCGCCTGAGTCAGTGAGGGCGTCAGTGAAGTTGCCTCGGTGTCTATTTCGGACTCGAAAGTCACCGATAACCTTGCCATAGAGTCACCGATCACCTTAGGTTCTGTAACGGTATCGGTAATCGGTGAGGTCAGCGAATGCTCAGAACATGCTATGCTTATGTGGCGTGGGCCACCTGTCAAGCCGGAGCCACCTGTCCTCCCCGCTGCCCCCACCTCCCCGTAGCTTGTTGAGGAGGGAGTTGGATGCATTGAGTGTGCCATGAGTTCGCCAGCCATGCTTTGGTGCGTGTCCTCTGACCTCCCCGCTGCCCCCACACCCCCTTGGTTAGGGCGCGGAGTCCAGGCGAGATTCTCACCCGACTGCTGGCGCTTTCGCCAGTTGGCCACATCAGAGCGGGAAGGAAATTGACGAAGTCCTGGTTTCTGCTCATTCGCCTCATTCTGCATGTCCTGCTCACATGCTGCAATTTTGACCTCGGTCATTTCGCGCACGGCGATCGGGTCGCGAGGTGGTCGGTCAGCCGGTAGAGGTTGTCCCGCAGAGGCTGCTCCCGCGGACTCAGCCTGAAGCGCGTTCTCGCTGAATGGCGTGGGCAGCTGGCCGTGCGGGGAGGTCATCACCGTAGCTCCAGACCAAGTGTGTGGAGTCCTGTAGGAGTTCAAAGGACTTCGCGGTCTTGGAGCTGGAGGACTCATGTCGCGCGTCCGTGGTGGGCTCCTGCGGCGCGGCGGTGGCGGGGTCCGGTCTCGAGTCCGAAGCGGGCTTCGCTGGCGCGGAGCTGGAGGGCTGAGGTCGCGGCTTCCTGGCAATCGCAGGATGCCAGGGGAAGGAGAGGTCAAGTTGACATACCGCTGGGGAGTCGCCCTCATGTTTCGCCCTGCACCAGGGGTGTCAACAGTCAGCACCCTTGGTGACGCCGCTCTTGCATGACGCAGGGGCGGATTAGGGTGCGGTTTAGGTACCGTTACAGCCTCCTCCAGGGAAGGTGTCACACAAGCGGTTCCAGAGTCCAGAGCCAGAGGAGTCACGCTGTTAAACTCAGTAGCATCAGCTGACAGGGTCGACTTCTTCTTGGGAATCTGGAAGCTTGGCGCACCTGCTGCTGTCGCAGCCGGTGGCGGCTGACCCGGAGAGGGCGCCTTGTAGGTGCCCTTCGCCCCCTTGCCAGTGGTCCCAGTGGCAGCAGCACCTCTCGTGCTGCGCTGGCTGGCCTGTCGTCCCCTTGTACGCCGAGGAGTCGACGTAGGCGACGTTGGAGGTGAGCGTCCCGTGTTAGCGTTTTGCATCATGTCGAAATTAAGAGTGACAAAGTGCAAATCTGACCGTTGGGGAAGTCAAATCTGTCCAATTTGGCAAATCCCCCCAGAACACTCAGAAAAATATTTCCTTGTAGCAGTGGAAGTCGTGGTGAATAACGAAATATGCTTTCGAGAGTGAAATGCAAGTTTTGGTGGCCAAATTTCAAAAATGGAGTGTCGATCGGCAGTTTGGCTAATTTCTTCTTGGCGGCCATCCCGGAGCAATCCAGACTAATTGGCCAGGACCCAGTATTGGAGACTATTTTTTTTTCCCTTCAAAGAATATAAAAAAATGGAAAACTATCCTTCTGGGCTCCCGTTTCCTTCTATGTAATCTGTTGGGCTCAAATTTGTCTAATTTTTGCTCTGCCGTGCCGGTTGGCCATCCGAATTTAAAATGTAGCGATCTATGAGGACCCAGGTCTCGGGGCCAGGTTCCAAACGACAAAAACTATCAAGAAACGTCTAGAATTTTTGTGCCTACGTTAAAACGGTCTCCGAGGTCCTCTTTTTCTCAATCTGCCACTGATCCACTTTTCACTCTC
>LGRX02027017.1:0-44568 GCA_001247695.2 Cymbomonas tetramitiformis
TGCACCTGACATGATATATATCCTACCGGGATGCTTGTGACGGCATATTCCCGTGTTCATGATGATGTTGGCTAGCTATATTGATGATTCGTAACGACAAACCGTTAAATTTATGCCCCCATACCGTCGATTTAGCTTGGGTACATCCCTATGTACCCAGACCCTCTTGGGTACATCCCCATGTACCACCGGGTAGTGGACATCAGCGCCAGTGCTCGCCTTGCCCAACATTAAGGGTGCCGCAGACGGCACAGCACCTTTCGTGGTGCAGACGGATGCTAGCGGCATCGCTCTTGGGGGAGTACTGATGCAAGACAATGGAGATGGTCTTGGGCTGCGCGTGATAGCATACGAGAGCCGCCAGTTCTCAGCCGCCGAGCAGAATTATCACACCGGCGAACGTGAGCTAGGTGCTCTACACCACTGTACCACCGTCACCTGGCGGCATTACCTCATCTTCACCAACTTCCGCATCCAGGGTGATCACCGCCCCCTTGAATGGCTGATGGAACCTGGCAGAGAGCTTAGCCGCAGGCAGGCACGCTGGTACATGGATCTGGTGGAGGTGGGAGTCCCGAGAATGGAGTACATCAAGGGAGCGCTGCTGCTGGTACCAGACGCCCTGTCCAGAAGACCCGACTTCAAAGACAAGGACGTGCGCGAGGGGTTGAAGGAGGCAGGAGTGATCGACCCCACCTCAGACCTGCCGAAAGACCCCCTGGCAACGCTGGAGTCTGAATGCTTCTCCAGCTCACCACCCGCAGCTCATCCCCACTGGGCTCAGACGGTTGACTGTTGGCTCTCAGCAGTGGAGACCCTTTCCGTGGCGGAACAGGCCATGGACATGGGGGAGACCATCGCTCTCGTTAATCCGAAGCTCTATAAGGGAATGAAGGAGGATCACCTCGACTTCGACATGCCTGACTGGCCTGCAGCTGATAGCGCGAAGCCGGTAGAAGCTCCACACGAACCCCCTGACAGAGCCCCACCCCAGATAAGGATAACGAGGAGTATGTCACGCGCTGGGAAGGCCTCTACGACCCCAGCGCCTCCGCAGTTGGCGTCACCGAAGACGCGAACGCCTACGTCACGAGCTGACGCATCGGAGGCGCCCACCGAGAAGGTGCCAGCGAGCTCACCAACCCCGCAGGCGCCCCAACAGTCAACTCCATCCCCGGTCCTTCACCCACAAAAACGGCAGGCTCCCCCAGAGGACTCACAGAATTGGCGTGTCCGAGCAGAGTACTCCTCGAAGTACGCCGAGAAATTTGGACCCTTCGATGTGGACGCCAGTTGTGACTTTGGCGGCCGCAACAGACAGGCGGATAGATTCTGGACAGACTGCCTTTCAGAGAAATGGAGGGGCCTTCGGGTTTGGTGCAACCCTCCATATAACTCCAAGCACATTACTGTGGAGGCGATTTTGAACAAGTATATCGCAGAATGGAAGGCAGACCCAGAAAACACCTCAGCAGTCTTCGTTCTACCAGATCACCAGTCCAAGCTCCCCGCGTGGCGCAAACTTTTCAGAAAGGTCAATATGCAGATTGTGGAGGTCATCCCTACTCACGATGATAAGGGCGAGCCCAATCAGTTCTTCGAGAACCCAGATGGGAAGGCCTTCGACCTTCGTTGGCCTGTTCTGATAGTACACGCCCCTCCCGCCAAACCACAGCCAGCACGCGTGAGGCATCCGCGAACAGTCCACGCTGTGATAAGGACAGGTGAGGCAGCAGCCTTCAGAGACGCAACCTCCCAGCAGTCGGACTCAAAGTTCCTGCGTGCGTTGAAAGCGGAGTACACCCGAGAGGGGACACTTCGTTCGCTGAGAGAGAAAGTGAAGGCGGCACCACACCAATGCCTACAGGACTTCAGGCTGGTGGGTGAAGTGGTTTGGAGGACCGCAGCAGGGAGATATCAGTTGGTGCTGGGGGAGGACTCTCCACTTCGAGAAGTAGTGATTCGTCATGCTCACGAGTCATTGTCCTCGGGTCACACTGGGCGAGACAAGACTCTGGAGAGGGTGCTGCGACGCTTCTATTGGCGTGGTGCCGCGGAAGATGTGGGCACCTGGGTTGCATCCTGCGCGGTGTGCCAATCAGTGAGGCCGCGGGGAACTTACCCGGATGGGTTGCTAAACCCTCACAGCATCCCGAACAGGCCATGGCAGGATGTCGCGGTGGACTTCGTCACCGGCATGCCAGTATCAGAGAGAGGTAATGACGCTTTCGTGGCCTTCACTTGCAAGCTGACGAAGATGGTCCACGTTGTGCCGATGAACTTCGGCGACAGCTCTGCAGCTGTGGTGGCCAGAATCTACTTTGACTCGGTGTGGCGCTTACATGGCGCGCCTATGAAGATTGTCTCTGATCGTGACCCGCGGTTTCAAGATGCCTTCTGGCAGGAGCTCATGAGACTGATGGGTGTGAAGGTGGCTCGTACCACGCCGTACAACCCTCGGTCTGACGGCCAGGCGGAACACAGCAACAGGGTTATTGAGGACATGCTCAGGTCCTTCGTAGACGCCAATGTGGAGGACTGGGATCTGTTCACCACTAACGTGGAGTTCGCGATCAATGACTCCAGGAGTGAATCTACTGGCTTCACGCCATTTGAGCTGGTGTTCGGGTTCTCGCCGCTGTCGCAGTTGGACCTTTTCCTGGAGGCCGCACAGTCCACCGCTGGACGACGAACAGGTAGGGGGAGTAGGCACCGCACACGAAGTGGCCGTGAAATTTTCGTCGCAACTGCGGGACGCCAGACAGCGGTTGGAGCTGGCTCAACAGCGACAGCGCGAACAGTTTGATCGTAGGCACGGACAGCGGGAGTATGCTGTTGGAGATCTGGTCTGGATAGAGGCGAAACACCTTACGGAGAAGGTGATGGATCGCTCCATCTGCAGGAAATTGACCAAGCGCTGGCATGGACCAGTTCCTGTGACCGAACGCTTCTTCAGCGATGTGCAGATGACCATGCCAGAGGCTGACAGGGGAGCTCCAGTAGCCTACCGCCTACGCCTCCCTCCCCACTGGCGGATACACGACGTGTTCGCTCAACACCGCCTCAAACCGTACACCAGCGGTCAAGATGCTTTCGCCGCGCGAGATCACCTAGCAGTACCTGAAGAGGTGGTAGTGGACGGTCAGAAGGAAGCACACGTTGAGCGTATTCTTGCACGTCGGGTGCGGTCTGTTCGAGGAAAAGAGGTGGAAGAGTGGAAGGTTCGCTGGACTGGCTACTCCAAAGCTCACGACCAATGGAGGACGCGTGACAAACTTGAACGCGGAGGTCCACTTCAACAGCTTCGTGAATTCGAGCAAGCGAGACTGCACATGGAAGCGCAAGTTCGCGACGAAGCCACTCGGCGACGCGAGCAACGTGGCCGTCACTCCGCTCAAGCCGGAATGACACTGGCCCACCTCATCACTAATCCCTGCGATGAACTGGACCAGCTCGAACAGATGGAATATGATACCCCCCTGCCGTGGGAACGCCAAGAGCGCGTGGAAGATGGGTCGTTGGCACTGGTGACAGAGCTGCTGGCGATACAGACGAAAGCAACCCGCACGCCCAGGATTCTCGTACTTTTCAGTGGTACTGGCTCAGTAGAGAGGGAATTCCTAAATTGCTTCCCCTCCGCTTCAGTGGTGACCCTCGACACCGGACATATCTGGCAACCCACTCATGTGTGTGACATCCTGCAATGGGACTACAAACAATACACGCCTGGATTCTTCGATGTCGTTTGGGCAAGTCCTCCCTGCAGGCAGTACAGTCAAGCGCGCACCACTGGTGGACCCCCTGACCTTCCCCAGGCTGACAAAATCGTACGACGAGCATTGCAGATCATTGACTACCTGGAGCCGAAACATTGGTTCATGGAAAACCCCAGAGGTCGCTTCCCTAACGCGCTACGGCTTCGTCCTATGATGCGCCAGCTCCCTCCTCCGCTGGTGTGTACCTACTGCATGTACGGTACGCGCAGTACATGAAGCCCACCTGCATATGGACGAACTCAGCGCCACCCACGCCCCTGCTACGCTGTACTGCTTCAACACCGTGTGCGTGCAGATGGGCAACCGGTGCTCATCCAGAGACTGCTCAGCTTGGACCTCACCCGCAGCAGACTGGAGCGGGCCGATCTGCGAGTGTATATCCCGTGCCAGCACTTCTGCTACGACAACTTTTCCGACATTTACGCCTCCGCAAAACTGAAGACCCGCTTTAGATTCCAAGTGGCACCCTTCTTCATGAAAGTGGTGCCCTGGTAGCGGCAGGCAAACTATGCTCGAAGAGGGACCAGAGAACCTAAGAACTGGAAACAAAAGGAACCAGAAAACCTAAGAACTGGAACTTAGATGGGTACCTTAGCGGAGTGATCCCAGGAGGTAGACCACTCCTAAGGGGGGGAGAGTTGTGCCCGGAGGCACAGCGTGAGCCGATATGCCTATGCGTCCGTATGTGTGTCATCGGGGGTAATCTGGGATTGGCACGATGACAGTGAAATTGGGCTTGAAATCACGATGAGAATGAATACCAGATGTCCGGGGTATGACAGTATGACACTATGACAGTATGACAGCATGACACTATAGTAGTATGACAGTACTGTGGGGGGTGTCATCGTGGAACTCAGTCAGACCCTCGAAGAATGGTCAGATTCGCATCGGGGTTGAAAAGACAATGAAATCGAATATCAGATATTAAGGTTATGACAGTATGACAGTATGACGCTATGACAGTATGACAGTATGACAGTACAGTAGTATGACAGTACTGTGGGGCAGTCATCGTGTCAGTCTGTCGGCATAACATCTGAATCGAGAATGACGAATCGGAATTAGAAATGAGATCGGATCGGGAATTGAACGTTGAGCCGAAGTGTGACATCGGCTGTCGAGTGGTTGACCCTGCAACCTGAGTGACGAGTGAATAAGTGGAGCACTTGAGAAGTGTTTAGCCTTCAGAACTCGGAACCGAATTATCGTTTGTACCTCAATCTGGCCCTGATCCAGTATATTATAAAAATCCGAATTGTGTACCTTTGCACGTTCAATCAAAAACATATCTCCGAGCATCTGTCGTAGTGCCCACGGGCACACATAATATATGCACTTAAAAGCAACTAGCATTATTTTGTTGGGTTGCCATAGGAAACCATTATATCTATTCCAAATGCTAGCTATCCATCGATGTAAAAGTGTCTCAATGAGTACGGTATTTTTAACAAATCCGGAATATTGGTAACGAGTTATTAATATGTAGATAACAACATGTCTCATTGTTCTCGTCATATTGTCGCACAATTGACTACCCGCCAATCGATATATATGTGTGTGACTGTGTGTGTGTTTGTATCGGTGCCCAACCGATAATCATGAAGGCTGCCACCAACTCACATTCAGAATACATTTTAGCTGTCTGAGCTCAGGGCGCATATTTTTCAGCAAGAGAACCTGTTTAGGTTTGGTCACGATGGAATGACGGAACCGCAGGGGGGCAGTGATACAATTTGTATTTCGTACCTGAAAAATATGCAATCGCCCGTCAGATGGATCCTCTGATGCCAAAACACAAAGAGAGCGGCAAAATAAAAACACGCCGACTAGCGCACGTTTAAAATGTTTTTTTTTTGTTGAAAACCGTCAAATTGTCATTTCATGACGTTCAAATGAGTATATATTCTCGATCGCATCGGGGTGCGCGATATATCCCCATGTCAAGCATCGAGTTGGTCAACGTTGGTGCGTTGTACGATGCCAAACCGTTCGATTTGGTGTCATATATGGTCGATTTAGCTTAGGTACAAGGGGATGTACCCAAGGCCTCTTAGGTACATCCCATTGTACCTCCGGGTAGTGGACAATGTGTGATTATGCTTTAGTCGTGGTTTCTCATGGGAACACTGACTTTCACCCCCCATAAGGGGGGAGGTCTGTGGTGCCCTGTGTCACCCCTCGCCTGCTCGGATGTCACTTGCAGTGCCTGCTCTTTGCTCCGCTCGTGTGTCACGGTCTGTCCGCCAGCTTAACCCCGATTATCTTACAGTTAAATCCGACTTTAGACAACCGAGAACCCTATCTCACTGTGCTTTTGACATTCTTCTGGCAGTACATATATTGCTATATATCTACTTTCTTATAAGGTTATAGCCCACCCACGTTCAGTGGTGGTGTTTTCGTCAGTCTTCCGTCCGCTTCGCGCCCTGTGATTCTATACTAGCCGACAATTCCGACATTTACTAGCCGACATTTACTAGCCGACACTTACTAGCCGACACTTCTGACAACGACCGGCTTGTTTTCACATCGGTCGCTTCCGTCATTTTTTTACCGACAATCCGACATTTTCCAAATTAACGCACTTTCCGTGCGTCAAATTTCAGCTGGACCGACACTACTTTATAACCGACAATTCCTTTGTGTTCTTCAACCTCTGGACGACAGCACCTGAACTGCAGCAAAAGTGGCTTACCTTACGCCTATTTTGACTTCACCGACGTTTTCCCCGCGAAATTCTACTGCAATTTGACCTTTTCATCATCTGATTTGGTTGGTTTTACGAGATTTTACGTTACGCCTTCGACACTCTGGCCAGCAGCACCTCTGCTGCCGGAAAATTGGCTTTCCGCACGACGTTTTTGACCTCACCGCCGTGTTCCCCGCGAAAATCTACCCCTAATTGACCCTTCCATCGCTGGATTCGGTTGATTTTACGACAAGTTATTTTTTCGCTTGGGAACCCTATCATCGGGTTTGCAGATTCTGCAGTCTGCAGTCTGTGGCCATGGCCGCCTCACTCCAGCGTGTACGTATGGCCGCTACACGTTCAGCGTTGGTATCTTTACGACTACATCGACAACATCTTACCCCTGGTTGCGACCTAGTTGTGTCTGGTGGAGCTTGTTCGCCAGGCACCAACCTCGACTCCGACATTTTTGGCTTGATCGACGACAAGGACTTTGACTCCTACGATCTCGCCTCTCCGCATTCTCCGCTTTCACCCGACGCATCCCTTGGCCGTCATCTGGTGGTGTGTGGTGGTGTTATCACCATCGCCCACTCCCATTCCAATTCCTCGATCCTCACCTTTGCTGTGTGCAGCGCGTTCGTTGAGCACGCTCACCGCATTTTCCACCTTCGCCCTTCTCGCCCCCCCTACTTCGACTCATCTGCTCTGGTGGTGCCACGCCATTGTGGGCTTTGGCCTCGCTTGGGCATCGGTTGATCCACGACGATGGGCTGGTGCTTCACATCATTGAGAGCGCCGCCGCCGCCGTTTTTAGCCTGCTTAGGTTGAAACCCTCGATTGACACATCACGAGTTAGCTAGTAACTAGTGCTGAAATCTGTATAGGCAGCCCTGACCGGGAGTCCCGGTGCAGGTCCCTATGACAGATTCCTAGGTAGCCAACACTGGACCGTGACTGATCCGTAAGCCTGTGCCGTGACACACCGAGTGTCACAGGTAGCTAGACTCGAGACCGTTCCGACTCCGTGACCGTTCCGGGTATATCTAGCTTAGGGTTTATTTCTTATAAGAGTTTAATATCTATATTGGTTCACTGACTGTCTGATATCTTGAACCGGGATATTCCATTAGGTCGTGGACCCATTCCACGCTATATTCCACAGCTAATTTGGCCATGATTGGCTAAAACAGCCGCTTTGAGAGGTGGTGCGCAACGGCGCGTTTGGGTACGAGTGGGAAGTTTGAGATGATCAGTTTGTAAGTGCGTCTTTGAGCCGCCGCTATGGGGATTCGACCTAGACCGGGCTTCGTTGGCGCAATGTCCTTTTACGGTATAGTTCTTGCCTTGGCCCAGCATGCTACCGCTTCTTGGGCTGGTGTGTGGTGTCTGCAACACCTTCGACCTCGACGACGTCTTCCCGTGCCCCTCGCTCGCATGGCTCTACCGCTCCTTGCGGAACTGTGACGTCGCATTTTCCCCACGCCATTACCCTTACGCGCCCAAGCGAACCACCTCCCATCAGGCTTTCAGAATTATGGTTGTTCACACACGTGCGAAGAGGTCCCTCACGAGGGACTCCGACATTGACGCCTCGTTGAGGCTGACTGACGCGGTTCGCAACACGCCGACGGCTAGATCACCGGCTGTTACGAACCCCGACCCTGCTTCCAACACCGACGCCGACGTTGCGACGAGGAAGTACCTGCAGGAGCAGTCCAAGCTTGTGGACGAGGTCTACAAAGGGCGGCTCCATCGGACATGGGCCAAGGGTATCCGCGAGGATATCCTTGGCGACAAGAAGCATTATTTCAGCGGCACGCACGACTGACGCGGGTCTCCTCTCCGACGTGGTGGTTCAGCTACGTACGGAGTTTGAGTCCGCTGGGCTGGACCTCGTCTCGTTCGACCTTGACGACCCCCAGGCTCTGGTGGCGAGCAAGGTGAACGCCCTGCTGTACGACGTGCTTGGGCTTATCGTCGAGAAGCACAACAACGCCCACGTCTGGCTTACGGGTACGGACGCGTCTGCCGACCGAGATGGACGGCGTGCGCTGGTGGACATCGTGAAGCGCAGCGTACCAGTGGCGTTGCGGGAGTCCTTCCAGCAGGAGCATGCCGCGCTTGCTTATCCCGCGAACGTTGACCCGCAGCCGATGTTGGCTCGGGAACAACGTTTGGTGCGGGATAACAAGGCGGCCGATTGGACACCCACCGAGGCCACAAGGAAGCTCAGCCTGTACAGCAGGCTTGACCCGGTGTTCTACGCCGCGGTCAAGGTGCGTTACCCCATGGTGGCCGACCTCGCGTCGGTTTCCCTTGTGGCCTTGCGCTCTTTGGTCGTCGAGATTTACCAGGCATGGGCGCAGACGGACGTCGGGAAGGCCTTCCTGGCCAAGCCCGCGGGTGGTGGCACGTCGGCCCTGCTCACCAGCGGCGAGCACCAGGCGCTGCTGGACAAGATCAACGAGCTGACCGCGCTGGTTCAGCAAGGGTACGAGGCGGCTCCGCCGGTGGTGCAGCGGCAGCAGGACCCGCCGCAGCGGCAGCACGGACAGCGCCGGCAGCAGCAGCAGCGCGGGCAGTCGCAGCGGGGCTTCCGCACGTGGGGGTCCAATCCCCACCGGCAGTGGGCTACGATCGTGACGAGCAGCGGGCTAAGCCGCTGTGTACCCGCTGCAAAAAGACTGGTAAGGATCTTTACCACTTCTACCGCGACTGCCCTCTTGGCGGTCGCCAACATTCCCCTACTTCCGCCGCGGCTTTCTGCGTACCCATCGACGAGGAGGATGCGGAGGGAGTCCATGCGCTAGCCATGTGTGCTCTCTTCCAGGAGGCGGCAGATGATGGTGCTGAGGCTTTTGCCCGCGCGGCGACGGCGTACGGTCCGCCAGCGGTGCTGTGCGGAGGTGTTGTGGGGGGCGTCGACGTGTCGGCCTACGGCTTCTCCGTTAACGCGGTGACACCGGTGGCGGAGACGTCCGGTGACGACATCCTGCAGCGGCTGGACGACCTCGCGGCGGAGGTCAACGCGGCGGTGGAGCCTAAGGTACATTACACTCACGCCTCTTTCCCGCCACCTGGGGGCATTGCGACGCAGGCTTCGGCTCTGGTGTGTGACGCTGCAGGCGCAGGTATCACACCGGAGGAGCAGGTTCCGGCAGGTGGTGCGGCGGCATCGGCATCCGCCGTGCCGGCCCCTGCTATGCCTGTCTTGGAGAATGAGACAGATCTCCTGGAGCTCTACGGCTACGGCCCGCCCGTGTCCCTTCAATCGACGCGGGTAACCACCACGGAGAAGTCGGGCGGTGAATTCGCGGGGGTTGTAGAGACTGTCAACCACGCCGCGGTTGCGCCGGTTGACTTGACCGGCTACGACACCGATGACTACGAGGATTTTGCAGACGGCAGCTTCGCCGTCAAGCCGCGGGCTCCGGCCATCTCGGCCAATCATGCGTCAGAGCCCGCAGCCCACGTGCCTGAGTCTGGTGGTGCTTCCCGCACCTACGGATGTGGCAAGCCGCCATGGGGCTTCCCCGCACACGCGGGCCCGTGGGGGTTTCCTTACTTTATCTCCCTCATTCTTTTCATCTCGATCATGGGTGGGGGGGCTGCCGCCTACACGGCGGCCAATGACATCGGCTCTGTGCAGGTATCGGGTCGGGCTGCACCGCAGCCTGTGCTGTGCAGAGAGGATTTATGCATCTACCCTGGTATTTCCGAGCTGGACCCCGTCACTCTGGATGCAGTACTGCACTCCCTGGGTGCTACGACGGTGGTTCACCGGCCGCCTGACCCACTGGAGAGCAGTGCTGCAAGCTACTACCGTGGACATTGTGGTGACGGTGCCCCTCTGAACTTTGACCCCGAGTAGTTTTCCTTCTGGCTCTGGCAGTACACCACTCTGGTGGTGTGCTGAGATGTGCTTTGACCTCAACGTGGTCTTCAATTTGGTTTATGCTTTGCTTTGACATCTACAATCTTCAATCTGGTTTGCTTACACAGTGCCTTTCAGTTGTTTAGCGGGAGCTCCTTACCCGTAGGTTTCTGCACTTGTGCTAGCTAGAGGGTTTCAATTTGTGTATCAGAATAGCACAGTTGGATTAGCAGTTAGGTTTGTCACCCTAGCTCCTGCCCTAACTTATCTTAACTTCTCTGACTTACCTGTCAGTCACCACCCACAGTGCTGGGGTGGTGTGCTGAAATCTGTATAGGCAGCCCTGACCGGGAGTCCCGGTGCAGGCCCCTATGACAGATTCCTAGGTAGCCAACACTGGACCGTGACTGATCCGTAAGCCTGTGCCGTGACACACCGAGTGTCACAGGTAGCTAGACTCGAGACCGTTCCGACTCCGTGACCGTTCCGGGTATATCTAGCTTAGGGTTTATTTCTTATAAGAGTTTATCTATATTGGTTCACTGACTGTCTGATATCTTGAACCGGGATATTCCAGTAACTAGGGAAACATTACATTTCTCCTAGCCGCCTGCCCGGGAGTACCGGCTGGCCCTGCAGTGCACCTCCCACCTTCGGGGTGAGGTGGTGTCATGGGAACACTGACTTTCGTCACCCCCCATAAGGGGGGAGGTCTGTGGTGCCCTGTGTCACCCCTCGCCTGCTCGGATGTCACTTGCAGTGCCTGCTCTTTGCTCCGCTCGTGTGTCACGGTCTGTCCGCCAGCTTAAACCCGATTATCTTACAATTTAATCCGACTTTAGACAACCGAGAACCCTATCTCACTGTGCTTTTGACATTCTTCTGGCAGTACATATATTGCTATATATCTACTTTCTTATAAATCCAGGTGGGATTCATTCCACCGTGAAGACCTTGAAATTTCGGACGAAGACATCCTGGACATCGTGTACGACTGCAATCGGCACCTTTACCCCGAGAACCTGTTGGATGTTTCTCCCGAAGAGAGCTCCCGGGGACCATGTTTTTTCCGGAGATCCCTGGGGGGCAGGGGGCGCGAGCTGACCCGCAGGGGCGGGGGATTCATCCTTAATCTCAAATCTGGTCAGACGCGACGCGACGCGACGCGACTCGCGTAATCTCAAAACCAGATTTAAGGACGGGCCTCAAGGTAGAAAGAAGGTTGAAAACATTTTCATCGGCCCTCCCTTCGCCTTGCCTGATTGGTTCATCCGGACAGTCGGACCTCATAGATTCGTTTATCGATCGATCTAAGTCGTTTATTCATTTGTTGGTCGATCTGAGCCTTTCATGAGTCCTCGATAGTCATCATGAGCAGGCCATGAGCTCATTCATGACTCACGAGACTCAGCAGCAGCAGCACTTGTAACACTCAACCGTGATAATGTAATGCGGCACAGCAATCGACCGTACAATCGATAACGGTGATGATCTATCGGTCCTTAGTACATTGAGCACATACATCGATCGAATCGATCTTTATCTTTCATTTATTCATTGTATGATCATCTAGCGATTCAAATTGAATATGCCTCGGTGGAATTTGCAGCCTGGAACTTGGCCTTCCTGCACAAGTATCGCGCGTTCCAGTCTTCACCCATCACGTCAGGCCGTAGACCCAGCATTCTTTTGTTCTTCAGTCTTTGTACAAGACGGTAAGAATTGTCTTCACAGTGTCACACTTCCCCCGTAGAGAAACTCCAGGGGATGAAATAACTTTGATCACAACGTTGATCATCTTGAGATAATATTTGAAAATTTCAAAGGTGAGGCCCTGAAAACACTTGTTGTTTCGATCGGCCGTAGCCTCCAGTTAGCGCTGGTGCTCTGTGAACGATTCCTTTGTGTACGTGTTGTCGATCACCTCCCTCTCAAATTGTCAACTCAACACAGTCAGCATATTTCACGCTGTCCTAGGTTGAACACAAGAACCCCTGCAACATCGGTACATACTTCTTTGGGGGGACGGAAATATTGTGAACCTTCGCCTGTTATGTCCATCCTTCGAGGTTGACCTACCGCTGTTCAGGGTGGAGCACATAATACGGAAATCTGTGCTGCTAGTACGCCAGGCTTAGTTTCCACCGGAATATTTCACTGCAAATGCACAGCATCGGAATTTCTCCGATATTTTTGGACAAATATACGGAGGATGCCAGTAACCCTATTAGAGGACACGATTCCACACACGCATATCACAGCGGATCTCTTTACGAGGTCACAGCTATCTATGGCTGATCTCGGATCTGTTCCAAGAACGATTCCACTGTTTACTCGTTGAAACTTTCAGTACAGCAAAGTCATGCTCAGCTTATCTTTCAAGTTTTTCTTCTGATGTTGTGTGTGACGATCTTTGCCTCTCCCTTTCTGTTCGCCGATGTTTCTTCCTTGAATCCCCACGAACTCAGCGTTCGCTTTCTCAAGCCGTTTTTTTCTCTTCTCAGCTGTGTGACTTTTTGTATCTATCAGCTATGACATCGCTTTCTGTCTGTGTGCAGGCGTTAGAGACCGCAAAACATGCCGCTCCGTTTGGATATCAAGCGTAAACTTGTGCAACGCTCTGACCGCGTCAAGTATGCACTTTAGCCCTGTCTATTCCTGCAACATTTGTCTCTTGTATTCGAAAACGTACACAGTGAGTCGCAGCTGCCAAGTTGCTATTGAATTTTATTTTGCTATCCGGCACTTCCTTTTTCGTCTGCCTGGGTCGAAATCAGAAAAACCGGGAAAACTGTGGTCTCAGGTCCGTTGAGTTGCACCCAACGGAGCCATGGATCCTCGCAAACTTGTACAGCGGGAACATTTACGTGTGGAACTGCTCTAACAGCACACTGGTCAAGTCGTTTGAGGTGAGTCCTAACCGACCTTCTCGAAAACTGAGTTTGACCTGACAAAAACACGGGCTTCTTGTGGCAACCAAGTCCTTGCCACTTGCTAAGCTTGTCTGAGATGTTCTCGTGTGTCAACTAAAATGTGTGTCGCTGCGGACTCAAGTTGTTCAGTCGATTACACGGAGAGGGGAGCTAGATCTTTGCCGGGTTACAGTATCACTGAGTCCGTATCACCTTCTCTACATACCGGATCAAAGAAGGTGTTCCGAATCTGAGTGCCCACGCCTTTGCTCACTTATTCAGCAAAGCGCGTACACAAGCCTGACTGAAGCAGCACTGTGAGCTGGTGGTATGCTTCACCCGGGTGCTAAAAACAGGTCACCGAGCTTCCTGTCCGCACCGCAAAGTTTGTTCCCCGAAAGCAGTGGTTGATTTGTGGCGCGGATGATATGTTCATCCGAGTGTACAACTACAACACGAGCGAGCAAATCAAAGTGTTCGAGGCTCACACTGACTACATTCGTTGCATCTCAGTGCACCCCACTCTCCCGTACGCTTTCCACTCCCTCACTCTCAAGCACCTTTTTCCAAGCACCAGGAGCCCAAAACTGTTCCAGTCTTTTAGTGAAAGTGTGTTATCTTCACTGGAAGCGTTTATGCTTCCTGTCACTGCAATAAGCACCCTTTGCTGAAGCGGTCCATGCTATCTGAGAACCTTTAGGTCGCTCGGTTCAGGCTTGACGCTCTGGCTTGTGACACGTTTCGTTACAGGTACATCCTCTCTTGTTCCGATGATATGCTCATTAAGCTGTGGGATTGGGACAAGGGCTGGCAATGTACCCAAATCTTCGAAGGCCATTCACACTACGTGATGCAGGTGTGCGATCCCACATATGTGTTTGATACTCAAGTGGAGAAACGAACTTTTCCGTGGTCGAAAGGAGGCAGGTACTAAGAGGCGAGTGGATGCATACAGGTGGCTTTTAATCCTAAGGACACGAACACGTTTGCTAGCGCATCTCTCGATCGCACTATTAAGGTGACTACTTGTTTAGTTTCACGTGGAATATATGTCTCATCTGACAATACTGTGCAGTATTTTTGGGATAATTTTTTGTTATGATTTGTAAGCAAACATAATAACTGCGCCAAAACCTCCATGGCGTAGGTGTGGAGCATGGGTCAAACCGCCCCAAACTTCACCCTTGAAGGGCACGAGAAGGGAGTGAACTGCGTGGACTACTTCTCTGGGGGTGACCGACCATACCTGATTTCTGGCGCCGACGACAAGCTTGTCAAGGTATTGTTTTCAATATTGAACTGCTAGTGCTTTTTAACGCTGCCGTTTACTGCTGCAGGCGCGCCCGCGCAAGAGTTTGACCTTCCTGAATTTCCCGCGTCCTCTCTTTTCTAATACCGCTTCTGTGTACAGATCTGGGATTATCAGACCAAGAGCTGCGTGCAGACTTTGGAGGGCCACTCGCATAACGTTTCCGCGGTAAGAAGTGGTGCTTGGCGGAAGTGTCGTGATTGCTCGTTATATCTCTAGTTTTGTCGAATGTAAACAGGGAAGCATCGCATATATCGTATCCTGCATTGTGGAGTTTACACTGTTTTTACAAAGGAGTCCACACCGCGGCAAGCGAGGTAGCCTTGCGCGTACAACGGCTGACCCGGCGTTTGGGTTTCTTTACCAGGTGTGCTTCCATCCCGAGCTACCCATCATTATCACGGGATCTGAGGACGGAACTCTACGCCTCTGGCACAGCACGACCTATCGGTTGGAGAATACCTTGAACTATGGCCTGGAGCGTGTGTGGGCGCTTGGCGTCATGAAGGTGAGAGGGACCCTTACAGGGCATCAAGCCCCGTGCTGCCCTTTTAAGGTCACACTGTGCGTGCTCTCTTGCGCGAATGCCACGCTTCTGCTGCAGCCTTGTTCCAGTTTTCTGACAACGTTGCTTTGATATCGTTGATAGGGCTCCAACAACGTGGCCGTCGGTTACGACGAGGGTACAGTTATGTTCAAGATCGGTCGCGAGGAACCGGTTGCTAGCATGGACAGCAGCGGAAAGATCGTATGGGCGAAGCACAACGAGATCCAGACTGTGAACGTCCGCTCAATCAAGGATGAGGAGGTGCTGCTTTTTTGCCATCGTCTTCTGTGGTCCTCCTAGGGATTGTTTCCTAGTGTCTGCCTTATCAGACTGGACATCCCGATCATTCATAATCCTTGCTGTTTTCGTTTTAAAAGTGAAAAGACTTCAAACGTGTATTGCAACCTGCGTCCTCACACAGAATAACTTTCAAGGTGTTGACCTCAGTTTTTTAACGCGCTTCATATCTTTGTGTGCGGTGTACCAGATTTCGGACGGCGAACGCATCCCACTTGCCATCAAAGATCTGGGAAGCTGCGACCTGTATCCTCAAGCGCTTACACATAACCCTAACGGCCGTTTCGTTGTCGTGTGCGGAGATGGCGAGTACATTATTTACACCGCCTTGGCGTGGCGTAACAAGAGCTTCGGCTCTGCTCTGGATTTCGCCTGGTCCACCGATGCGAGCGAGTATGCTGTGCGGGAGTCTACCTCGCGGATAAAGGTGCTCCTTTTTAGCATAACTCCTGCGGCTATGTGCTTGTGTAGGCGGTGTATGCGGATCCTATTCGTTTTTATCCTGAAATGGCGTGAGTGTCTACTGTACTTCTCTCTTGCCCCAACCACAGAAACCCGCCTTCAACAGGGCCAGCAGCTGCGAAGCATGCCGTCGATACATTTTCCCCCCTCTCACTGCAGCACGAAGACGTGCACGCCAGGCGACTTTTCTCCAGGAAGAATGTTGCGGTATCATATGTGTTCGGATCGGTCGGTACAGCCGACTAGTAGAAGTGTCAGAGCGTGTATGGATGGAAGGCCTGTGTCCTCTGCTACAACTGACGGTACGGCTGTATGTGCTGTGTGCTGGGCTTACTGTAACCAGATCTTCAAGAATTTTCAGGAGCGCAAGAGCATTCGGCCTTCCTTTGCGGCGGAGGGCATTCACAACGGCCCTCTGCTGAGCGCACGATCCACCGATTTCGTGTGTTTCTACGACTGGGCTGAGTGCCGTGTGATCCGACGGATCGATGTGGCTGTTAAGGAAATCTATTGGTCTGATGCGGGTGATATGGTGGCTATCGCCAGTGACCAGTCTTTCTACATCCTGCGTTACGATCGCGAGCTCGTAGAGGAGTATTTGTCCAGCGGGAAGCCCCTTGATGAGCAGGTTCGCTGTCCCCTTCTGGGCACCGTCGAGTGACACGCGAGCAGTCACCTGTTGAGCAGTGCCAGGGTGCAAGTCTTGAATAGTTGATCTTTGGAAAGCAGTTGAAATTGCCAGTATGTCTAAAGTACCTTGGTGCAGCAGCAGAAGCGCTCGGGCAGACCCTATCGGGCAAAGAGAGCTCTACAAGTGTGGGACTATTTGTAAAGCGCTCCTACTCGCGTGACTGTTGGCGAGGCAGCCTCTCGATCTAGGACACCTATGGACCTACCTTCTGCACACCTGATGGCGCCTCGTGGTTCCGTGTAACGAGCAGGAGGGAATTGAAGACGCTTTCGAACTTCTCCACGAAATTCCCGAGCGGGTGCGTACCGCCGTTTGGATGGGCGACTGCTTCATCTACAACAATGCCGAGTGGCGCCTCAACTACTGCATCGGCGGAGAGGTGTGGCCGACTGGCTTTTTTCCTACACCTGCCCCTTCCCAGTTCGTGTTGCTTGGATCCAACTTTCCTTTTTTGGTAACTAGGTATGGTTTGCACTTCTCAGGTGACGACGATCTTCCATCTTGACCGCCCCATGTACATCCTCGGATACATGGCGTCCCAGAACAGGCTGTACCTGATCGATCGCGACTTCGCGGTGGTATGTTTCCTTTCTAAAAACCCCTTCCGAACCGCTGAAGTCGTGCTTGTGTGTCTTCAGGAAATTCCCTCATTCTTTGTTTGAGGTATTTTGCTTTGAACTTTTCGGCCCGCACGCTGAACGGGAAAGTTCCTCCGATGCTAGCGTCTGGTGACGTCTTTCCTTCTCCCTTGCAGATTAGCTACACCTTGCTCATGAGTTTGATCGAGTTCAAGACCTTGGTGCTTCGTGGGGACATCGATGCCGCAAACGAGTTGCTGCCTTCGGTGCCGGAAGAGCACCACAGCAACCTCGCCCGCTTCCTGGAGAGCCGCGGGCTTCTCAAGGAGGCCTTGTACGTGGCCAAGGAGCCCGACTACAAGTTCGATCTCGCTGTTCAGCTCGGAGATCTTTCCATCGCAAAGGAGATCGCGGAGACTGCGGGCACAGAAGCTAAGTGGAAGCAGCTGGGAGAGCTTGCAATGACCAGTGGCGAGCTGGAGCTTGCAGAGAGTTGCCTCTACAAAGCAGCCGATCTCAGCGGCCTCCTCATGATGTATTCCTCCTTGGGTAACGCCAAGGGCATGGAGGTATTCACTTGTTGCGGGCCCTGTGGATGTGGCGCTGGCGGCTCACTGCCTCTGTTGACTTCCCCGTTTCGCTCCTTGCGGATAACGACCTGTTTTAACGAAGGTTACACAAGGAGGGGAGAAGTCGGACTGAGCACACGCTGTGGTCAGTGAGAAATACTCGAGTCTCCGACAGCACTTCTTGGGAGTCCCGGCTGTGTGGTCCCTGATAAGACAAGCACGTCGTACACCACAACAAGCGTGTGCTGTATCTTCACACTTGATTAGACTGAAAAAAGTGAGGTCGAAAACACAAGGAGCCCGGCAGAAGTGCAGGGAACTTGTGATTCGTCGCTGATGTGGGAGATTGGATCGAAGAGGTTCGGAGATCGCCTCCACTCGCAACGATGCATTTCGTTTGACCAGGCGCTGCGGTGCATCCGTTTGGTGCAGGAACTGGCTGTGAGCGCGCAGGAGAAGGGCAAGCACAACGTAGCGTTCCTGGCCCTGTTCCTTCTAAACAAAGTAGAGGCGTGCATCACACTGCTCTGTGAGACCGGTCGGCTTCCAGAGGCAGCTTTCATGGCGCGAACATACCTGCCTAGCAAGGCCAGCGAAGTGGTGGCGATGTGGAAGAACGACCTGAAAATGGTGAACAAGAAGGCGGCAGAGGCCCTGGCGGATCCTGCGGAGTATGCTAACCTCTTCCCCAACTTCGACTGGGCCTTAGAGGTACTTACCCTAGCTTGCCACAACAAACACCGATGTTTGTTTCTCAGATACTTGCGTCAGGAGAGTTTGCGTCAAGTACTTGGTCCCATATTGTGAACATCTCTATAAAAGCGTACAGGACCGGAAAAAGCGCCAGCTGCTTGGCTTCTTGAGGGCTTTGTACATATGCCATCTGCCTACACAGTCCTGGTTTTCCTCTTGTCTCACCGGGTGGGGCCTGCTTGCGTCTGCTGAGAGAAGTTTTGACAGTAGTGAAGATCGATGTTACTGCAGGCAGAGAAGCTATGTGCAGCAAGGCGGGAACAATTCCAGGCGGCCGATCTTTATCCCTCCACGGAAGGTGTAACTCTGGTGGACCCGATTGAGGTAAAGTCAAGTATCCACTTTCTACAGTTTTGGAACGTGACTGGGTGTCGTGATATCGTAATCCTGATCCGCTGATATCGTAATCCTGATTTGCTTTGGGTCTGGAAACAAACTAGCTCCCCCTTTGTTAGCCAAAAACTTAACTGGAAGTGCATTCTAGGTTTTCACTGCTAGCTTCCACAGAATAGTGCCGAAGACTGTCCCGGGTCCTCTCCCCCGGAGCAGAGAAGGGCAGGTTTGTGAGGAGTTTATTCCACGTGATCTGCCGAGAGGTTTTGGAGAAAACCGGGACAGTGAGGAGCATGGCGGATTTTGTGCGGGTTGTCTTGCAGGAGGCAAAGGCGCTTGCAGAAGGAGGGGAGGCAGAAGGCGCAGAGTTTGAGGATGCCCAAGAAGAGGCGGCTGAAGAGCCGGCAGAAGAAGAGGATGCTGAAGAAGAGGGGGCGCCTGAGGAGGAGGAGGAGGAGGAGGAGGAGGCTGAGGAGGAGCCCGCACCAGCACCGAGCAGTCCTGCAAAGCCTGCTAGCCCAGCAAAGCCTGCCAGCCCAGCAAAGCCTGCTCCGAGCAGTCCGGCGCCAGTTGCTGCTGACCCAGTTGAACCTGAGGAGGAGGATGATGACCTTGACTTTGGGGATGATGACGATGGTGAGGCAGCAGGAGATGCAGACCTCGATGACGACTGGTGAGTTTGGATAGACAGCATGCAGTGAGCCGTTGCCGTCCTCATGGAACCCCGCCCTTCCTGAAGTAGACTTGCTTCTCCATAAAGAGGGGGACTCCTGCCTACCTGGCTGTCCTCAGGAGACAGGTTCTGACACTGTGTGAGGGTTTGGGTCCTCTGCAGGGGTCTGGATGATGAGAAGTAGAGAGGAAAATAGTTGATAAAATGCCTGTGTTCCAAGTACTTTTGGCGGCTCATGAAGGCAGGCTGCAGAATGATGGAAAACGGAGTTGCAACTTGATCAAACATGGGCAAAGCGATTACAGCGGCATAGACGACAGGCAGTCACCACTATTTGCATCTCGATCCTGAGTTGAGCAAGTTTTGGGGAAACGGATCTCAGTAGTGGCTGTTTGAAAAATCTCGGGTCTGAGTTAAGGATGCCTGGCTTCCCCTATCCATGCCCACAACCAATAGTTTGGAGTGTTCCCCAAGTTTAGACGGTGAACCACGAGCTAATGTGAAAGGGCCGATTACTTCTCTGTTATTAGAAAGGAGTTATTGGCTTGATTGTCGATCTACCAAGGGCTGGCTTCCCTACAGGCAGTTAGTGCTTAAGAACAAGATTATTTCTACGTGTATTGACAACCATTCTTTTTTTAAAGGCAATGCATCGAAAGTGGACATCAAGGTTTTTATATTTCTTGGATATATGTACCAGTCACATTTGCCACTGAAAGGTAAGGGGCAGGGTCAAGGAATGCTCAAGTCTCAACTCCATCAAAACTTTGAAGTGTGATGTCGTGTATGTAAGTAGTCTTGTTCTAGACGACATTATATAGGTGTTGCATTCCCAAGTGTATGCATGCATTTGCCGTCTTAGACTTTTAGCCCTCCACAATCATGGGAGACTCCCGTTGCCTACACAGGCACATCGATGAATAATGTAAGAACACAACTTGACAGTCCACTACTTGTTGTGTTATCATTTCTTTCGAATAAACGCATATATGAATGGTCCCTTGTCGTCAACGGATTAATATCTCGCCAGCATGGCAAATGCCATATATAGTCGGATTTGTGTCACGAGGCGACACAAAATCGCAGACAACCTTATATATATATAAGTAGAAAGCGGCAGACTTACCGGATTCATACATAGATACGTTTTGATCGCATCGTCGGTGAGTCCGGCATCGGCGAGACGCTAACAAAAGCAACGCGATCCTCGGATCAATTGGTATGGCGCTTTGATATGACCACCGTGGTAGTCACGTAGTGTACTCGCGTCGTCGGATATCATGTAAAACGGATCGAGAGAGACTGATGATGACACAATATGATGTACATATAGCAAACTATTCAAATAACTTGATAACTTGATAACATTTGATAAATACGGGACCTTTGGCTTGATTTGGCATGACCTCTCCTGACTTTTTATAAATAATTCCGCGTTATTCGCGTGATAATATTCGCTGACATTTATTTCACTCTGTTCGAAAGAGTCACAATTCCGTTCTTCAGATTCGAACCGGTACATAAAACGCTCATATACGTGACGGCAGGGTTCCTCTTGCTCGGACGACAATATCAGCTATTCACACAACAGAAATCATGCAGGGCAAAATCATAATGATAATACAAATTTGCAGCAGCACATTTATAGTTCCAATACCGCTTATCAAACTATTCTATTCTACAACCTGATACTAAACGGGTTCTAAAAGAGCAAATCCCGATCGCATCTCAACAAGCAAAATGAACGTGCCCCGAAGGACATCACGAATTCTCGTGCCACGCAGACCACGCAAACTGCGAGTGCTAAATATCATTTTTCTTGGCGAGCAGAAGATTCCGTAGTACCTGCGAACATTTACTGAAACTGTCAGCCGGTGGAAAAGAAGCAGCATCGCTGACTGTTTACATAAGTTGAGAAGAGAAGGAGCATGGCGAAAAGCCTAAGTTAAATCCTAAACTGAAAGTAGCATGGCCAACTAAGACCGAGGAAGATCCCGCCAGGGCAAGCCCCAGACGCGCTGCTACCCGGTTCAAGATAAACGGCGCTTCCCATTTCAAGATGGGCCGCGCTGCTGCCCAGATCAAGATAAACGACGCAGGAGAATTACCACGACGTTCGTAGCACAAGATCCTGAGATCGGGCACCATAAACATGTGGGACGTATTGAATCTTGTGGGAAACGAGAGCAACAGGAATTAAAAACATAACCAAGAAGCTGACAACATAGTTCGCGAATCAGCGCGCCCTGCACCTCCACCAAAAGAACCCAGCAGCCGGCGCATAACCACCTGCACCAAAAGATCCCAGCAGCCGGCGCATACCAAAGCACGCAAGATTCGCAACCAACTCGTTATGCGAAGCTAGCAGTGAAGAGGGACCTGTGCGCACACTGGTGAGGAAACTTCAGCGATCGGCAAACATGTTATTCCCTCAATTCGTCCAGGCATATCCTGCTGGCCGCCGTAATACAAAACTAATGAGCTTCAAGTTCTGGTGTACAATATGTTTGAAAATCGAACGCTAGCGGAATCGTTTCACCGCCCAACCAATCAAATTCTAGATCGCAAATCATCGTATCGATTGATCGATGGCCCACGGTTTCCATTGGCTAACAAACACTAAACATCTTGCGAGGTGGCGCATTCGTTATTGTCAGAAACGCTATCTTTCTGGTCCCACTTTCGTTTGACGACGAGTCATGCATGACGTCATCCTAGGTCACCTTTAAGATCACGTCACCATCATCCACACCCAAAAGTCGTCATTCTTCATCATCCACAAAGACCTCTGGCCTAGGTTTTCAGCCTGCGAAAAAGTCAGCATCAAAAAAGTTATCAAATCTGAAAACGAAAATAATCCATAACTTTTTCAATTTATACTTTTTCGACATGATACTTTGCATATCAAGTTTTATGCATAAAACTCACACCTCACCCAATTTACACCACTTAACAATCATCAAAACTCCCAAACCCACCGCGCGCGAATGTCAAAAAAAAATACCGAAAACTTGTTGTGGGACATATAGCAAACTATGCTGGATTCAGTGCACCGTAGGTCATAACTCATGACTCCGTTTGACTGTACCAGTACTCGTACAGTACTTGGTGACAGATACCTAGGTCACAGATGCATCATATTCGTTTATTTTTATAATCAGTTTACACTTGTATGAGACGAACTCAATGAACACCCGATATATTGTCGGCACAATATATCTCACAGGTTATGGGGTATCACCCCGCTTTCTTCACTGCTGACTTTGCCATGATTGGCTAAGTACTTCCGATTGGCGGGGCGTTGGGGCCTCGCGAGGTGTTAAGTTGGCCAAATTAGAGCGTGCGGCTTGCGCTATGTTACGGTGGGATTTTGGGTTGGGAACTTTCGGCCTCTTCTTCGAGTGTCCGCGTTGGATTTTGTTTACGACTGGGACTGATCACCTCTGTCAACACTTCCTTGGCCGCCGCGTATTCGACTTCGTTGGTTTCGTTCGACCCCCTTTCCTCCTCACTCCGTGACTGCGGATCCGTCGCTCACCACCTTACAACTTGCACCTCGCATTTTCCCCCAACACCCCTCCTATAGGATTTTATTCTGATGTCTGCATCTTCAATTCACACCCCCGCCGTAGGCGCTAGAATGCGCCTTGATTCGATTTTCGCTAGGAACGTGGGTGCTCGCTATAGGAGCACCCCGCAGTCAGCGCATGCCGCTCTTGCTGCCGCTGACAAAACTCGTGGCAACGCTGTATTACAATCATCTTGGGACGTGGATGTCGTTAAGCGTGTCGCGAGGGACACCCTAGGTAACAAAGAGTCTTCATTTTCCGGTAGCGAGCCTCATCGCCAAATTTTGTGGGATTCTTTGGATACTGGATTGGAGTCATCGTTTGTCAACAAGGATACCGCCAACGAGGACATTTTTGACCTCGTGGACGTCACCAAGGAGGTTCACCCGATCTTCAACGACATTTTACTTCGTGCGTTAGTTTCTTTGACGACGCCACACTCTCCAGCTCGAAGGTGGGTGGATGCTTCGGCTCGGGTTTCTCCGCACGACGGTAAGCGCGCCCTCCTTGAGGTCACCAAGAGGCTGCTGCCTCCGGGGCATCGGCCGCTCCGCCACCATGAGGAGCTCTTAGGGATTTCTTCTGGGTCCTCTGACGACCCAGAGCCCTTAGTGGCGCAATTTGATGAGTGTCTTAAGGCGATTGCGGCTAGTGGAGCCGGCTCTCTGGACGAGAAGGCCGCCAAGAGACAGCTGCTGGCGGCACTGGATCCGGAGTTTTACCGTGAGGTAATTACCCCCCTTCGCCTCGACACTGAGTTGGCGAAGGTGGGGATCGAGGAGATGTGCACTCACATTCTCGAGGTGTGGTGGTGTGCGAACCCTAATGGCACCACCCGCCCCAAGGCAGCCGCTCCTGTCCCGGCGCACACGCCTGTCGGTCTAGCGTACGCAGGTGGGGAGCAGCGCGACATCGCGGACTTCCTCGAGGAGTTTGCTCGTTTGGTAGGTGAGGCCTCTACTCTTATTGCCTCCCTCCGTCATGACGAGCGCGAGATTGCACGCGACACACCGCCGCCACGGGATGATTTTCCCCGTCGGCATGGGGGCGGTGGTGTCAAGTTTCCGCCGTCAAAATGGCGCGACGAACGAAACCGTCGATCCGACGGTAAGTTTCATGGCCGTGACCGTCGAGGTGGATTGAAGCAACGCTTCGCGGCCTACCCGCTCCCGAAGGGCGGGAATTGGTCACAGACGCATGCCAGGCAAGCGGCGCGGTGCATTTCTTTCCACTCTGCATCTTCGGCCTTCGTACAGGAGTGCCCCCTCTGCCCTGGACACTTTCACGACACGGCACGTTGCCCGGAGGTGTGTGGCTCTTGTGATGTGGGACTACGAGATGCCGCCATGGACTTGGACGAGGTCGTTTCCGCCTTTCAAACCGCATTCGACAACGAGGACGACAAGGAATTTGCTCGCCTGTGCCATCAGCCCCTGCATTCTGGGAAAATCAGAAGACACGTCTTCTGAACGTCTTCTGAACGTCTTCTGAGACGTCTTCTGGACGTCTTCTGGGGCCCAGAAGACATCCAGAAGACATCCAGAAGACGTCTTCGGCGCGTCTTCTAATGTCTACCATCTTCTGGTTGAGAGGTGATATTGTCCAAGATTCATTGTTCGTCCGTCCGTCCAAGACAAATTCTGACGGACGGCGGACGATGGACGGACCAAACATTCTTAACATTCTAAGATTTTCGAAATTAGGGCTCCCTACTTAAGCCCATACTTGGAGTGTAACGCGTCGGTCCGCGTCGACGCCTGCGTTTCCCCATACTTAAGATTTTTTTTTTTTTTTCTTCATGCTTAACTCCCATGCAGTTAACTCACGCGGAAACGACATTTTAATCGATCGATTTACCCCCCGAACTTAGTCGAGCAGTTCTACCCCCTTCCGGGTGGTTACTGGTCCCGCCAAGCGACAGACACGTGGCCTGATACCCATACTTGAGCGTGCGGGGCATGCCGTGGCCTATATATAATTATAATTATAGCTCCGGCCTCTTTAGAACCCTGGACCAGCCAGGGTTAGTCAACCGAGGTCTTTCCACCGCCATACCCTAACTGCATGATGTAAATTGCTTAATCTCCCGTAGATTTGCGCGATGTCCTTCAAACGGGCTGCCAGAGTGAGTGATAACCTCGCTGGTAAGGTGCTGAAGACACCGTTGACGTTCTTTGACGTTGCGGAACAACCGGGCAAGTTCTTTCGAGGAGTCGTGAAGAAGAAGTGTTCACACAAGCCGGGGCATTGGGCAGTGCGCTATACTGATGGAACTGAATATAATCTGCCCGAGAGTAGCATTAAAAAGTGGATATGCTCGTCTGCCGAAGTAAAAGATAACTCGTGGGCATACGAGCTAAGCGACGTTGATAGTTCGGCCTCCGCTAGTCAGGAAGTGGAAGACCCTTCCAGTGATAACACCCCTTCAGATGAGTCAGAAGTTGAGACAGATGCGCGTCACAATACTACGCAGGGGGCTGGCCCCTCACGCCCCGCTGCAAGGGCGAATAGTTCCGGGCATCGCAACTCTGGTTCCGTACGTTCTGCCGCTGCTGTCGACACCAAGCTGGAGTGGGACACTCAAAAGACGAAGGAGAGCGACCCAATTTCATTCACTGCAGCTACCGGTTTTGTGGAAGAGCCTCCCGCCGATGCTCCTATTTCGTATTTTTTTTGAGCTAGTGTGGTGGCTCTCAAAGCCTGGCACCTACGCTCCCCCCGCGACTCGTGCTGCAACTGGTCAGAAGTGGCGTTCTCTCTGGGACTTTTTGTTACAGCAATCGGAGCTGTATGCAAGCCAGAAGAAAGCGGGGGAATTGACTGAGGAAGGTCGAGCTCACAAGCGCTATAAGAATGTAGGGAATGCGCGGAAGTACGAGCCGCCGACACTTTCTGACATGCTGCGCGCGCATGCACTTGAGATACTGCACTCGGCCGTTCGAACTTCTGGTAGATATCAACCTTGGAGTACAGCTGGACTGAGGGGAAAGTTTCTTCGCATTCCGCAGATCGCTAATGTTATTAGTTCAGCTAGGCTCCAACAGTTTTGGCGGTTCTTTCACGCTGCGGATAATAGCAAGGCTGAAAAGAAAAAGCTCCCCACTGGGGAGGCTAACCCAAACTACGACAACCTGTATAAAACTCGGGTTATCCACGACTCTTTCAACGCTAACCTAGTTGCAGCGTATCGCCCTAAAAAGGAAGTAACGATCGATGAGAGTTGCGGTGAGAAAATGGAAGGGAAGGATGGGGAGGGCGCAGCGAAGTGTTACAACAAGGACAAGCCGAAGCAACGACACAATAAACAATACGCGCTGAACGAAGCGAGTACAGGTATCCCTATGTGGTTCGAAATGCATCGGTCAAAGGAAAATATGGTGGCGAAGAGTGATAAAGGTAAAATGTTCGATATTTGTCAGCGTCTGGTGACGAACGGCCTGCCCATGGAAGACGGGCGGTTCCTGGGTCATAACCTAGGAACTGATAACGCATATACCAGTGACCAGCTCGCTGTTTGGTGCAAGAAAAACGGTCTAAACTTTCTGGGAACTGCGCAGCTCAACAGATGTGATGGGCGGAAGAAAACACCCCCGACAGGTTCTGGCAAGCCGAAATGGGTCCCTGTGATCACTGTGGAGGATGCTCGTGGTTCTTTCGCTAGTGCCACTACCAAAGTGGACGACGTGGAGTTACTTTTGTCTGGGTATCAAGACAATAAACTTGTCTATTTCGTTAGCAACTATCATGCTTCACCCAACGCTGAGAATGGCGACACCGTCGCACGGTGGGATAAAACCAACAAGGAATACATTGAAGTATTCAGACCTGCACTCAAAAAGGTTTTTGCCTCTCGAGACTTTTGTTTGTATGTTAGTTGATAGAAGAAGTACTAAGTACTTCTCCTATGCGGGTGCTTGCTCGTGTGCAGGACTATGACGTTCTGAAGACCGGCACAGACGTTTTTGACCAGTACTTGCAGCAGATCGAGAATGAGCTGACAACGTACCGTCCCTGGATGGTACACTATAAAGGGTTGTTTCGTGAAGCTGTTACCACAGCCCACCTGTATTATAAAGAGTGGCACGGTGACGCACGCTCTTTGCTGGACTCTTCTCTGGAGCTGGCGGAATATTTTCTTGAACGCGCGGACGAATTGGATCAGGGGAAGGGTCGCAACAAAGCGCGCTTTGGGCATTCTTTTGACGGGAGCGCAGTGTGCAAGCCCGTTTGGTCACGTTACGCCGAAGACGAAGGGGGTGCCGGTGTTCCTCTGCGGTCGTCGTGTAGGGTCCCAGGCTGCGAGGTTGAGAGTAGCTGTCGAACGTACTGCCAAACATGCTATACGCATGTGTGTCTTGGTGCCTGCTTTCAGAAACATATGCGTGGTGTTATGAGGAGCTCATTCGCCAAGCGCGGGAAGGCCAAGAACGCACGCCCACAACAGGTGTGTCTGTGAAGTTGCTATCTTCCTTTGTGCTGTCGTTCTCCGCCAAACAACTGCTGTCTGATATCGTTTGTGTGGCACACACACATATATATACAGGAAAGCGACGCAGATGACGGCTCTATCGCAGATGATGAAAGTGAGTGAGTGCATGGGCAGGGGCATCGATAAGTAGTTCCGTTACTTTGTTTTAACGTAGTTCAACTGTTCGAGATATGTCTGTGAAAATACAACAGTGGCGTAGTGGAATAGAGCGCAGCACGCAGGAAACCCTAAAATTCCGTGAAATATATGCCTCTTGCGCAGTAGCCAAATTGGCACGGTCGGAGTAAATTATGATGCTCCTAATAGAAGCAGGGTAACATATTTTCATCATAACACTCCCTCAACATATTTCTAAGCTTGCAATATGTTTGCGGACCCATGCAAAGCATATTATGGCCGATACAGTGATGCCAAATGCAGTTTCCAGCCCTAAATTCCACTCAAATTCGTGCATATATGAAGCTATAGAAATCGGAGGGACATGTTTGATATCGGAAAATATCGGCACGAAAGGTATTCAAAACATATCCGAGGGGCATAATCTGATTCGTAGTATTGCGTATAGGGCGGTGCGATAACCAAACCCTATGTAATAAGCCCCAAAATGCCATAACAGCATGGGAGTTAAGGGAAATATAGCGGTGAGTCAGAGCGGTGAGTCAGAGCGGTGTGGGGTACATAATCCTCCCCCCTCCCTCCCAACAGTTCTGACAATCGTATACGATTGTCAGAACTGTTTCCCACACAAATATCTTGAATGCGTGGTTCTTCAAAATTTACACTGAACCCATGTCTATATAGAGTCTTCCGATAATAGAAAACTTCATTTCTCATGGTACCTTAGGATACCATGCCGACTTCCCTGCGATACGGTAACCATGCTTTGGATGTCCCGCATGCGGTGCCAATCTCTCTTCAGTTACTACAGGCCTTGTTTCCAACCCTTACCGATACCCCGATGCTTCTTCACATGCGCAGCATGGAAGATGTGCAAACTGTCGAGCTCGGTACCGTGTTCCCTGACGGAGCTGTCGTACTTGTGATCGGTGGTGTCAACTCAACCCCCGGATCTACGAGTGACGTGAAGACCGGTTGTGTGAATGTCGAAACAGCCACCCACGAATCTTCCCAAGCATCAGCTTCTCCGCCTCGCCCTGAAATAAAGCAAGAACATTTTGTTTGTGACTTAACCGAATCGCCTCCACCTCCAAAAGACTCGAATGAATCTACGAAATCCTCCAGCGCGGGAATAGAACCAAAGCTCAAGCACAATATCAAATCGGAATATACAGCCTACACCGGACCAGCTATTCCGATTGATTTTTCGCAGCACGTGGATTTGTCCCAAGACGTAGCGCCAGCTCAGCCTGAAGAGCTTGTCGACGAACTGCCAGTGCCTCTTCTTCCGGGGGTAGTTTATAAGCCACGTGCAGGAGTTTTCTCTCCTTGGAGAGATTTCTTAAAATACGATCCGCAGACCTGGCTGCGCTCTTCCGACAAAAAACGTATCAAAGGCCGACTCACTAGAACTACGCGATGTGGTGGGGCTTTATCCTGTACCAACGATGCATGTATCGTATATCGTCAAACGGGAGACCGGAACCATTCCGACTTCACCGGTACCTTTAAAAACCGCAATCTGGCTTGCGCCCATTGCAACGCTGAGCCCATTCATTCTGGCAATTGTCCGTTTCGTGTAACCACCGAAGAAGACTCCGATTGGAACATCCTCGTTCTGAGTACCGGCACCGATGCACACAGCCATTCCGTGCTGACCACCGACAACCCCAGCGTGAATGAGATAAAAACGGCTAAGGCTAGGGCTGCGGAGGTTCTAAATACCGGTGGAGTGCGAAACGTTTGCGACGTGAAAAGGACTTTACTCTCGGAAACTGTCTTTCCAAAAGATTCTTCTTTTGACCCTAGCCAGCTACCAGACATCGCGAGGAAAATGAAAGTGATTGATAAGGCAGTGGACCAGAATCTCGTGCGAGGCCGTCGACAGGATGAGGGCATGCAAGCCGTTTCCCAATGGGCTGCTAAGCACGGTAAGGGCCTACTGCAATCTTTCGCGGACGAGGGGAACATCGACAGTTTTGCTCACACGTTCGTTATGTCCAGTGTCGGAGTGGATGGAGGTGTCGATCTCGTGCGTCGCATGCACCCGAAAAGTAGCGACGACTACCTCCGCTCAGCGTACGTCCACTTGGATTTCGTACATCGCAAGGTTTCTGGGGATTGGGTGACGATGGGGGCGCACGTGTTCTCCATAGAGGCCAACGCTCTGCTCACTATTGCCACCATGAACGTACCCAAAGACTGTACCGAAACACAGGTACTGTTTTGGACATTGGTGAAGAAGACGGTAGCAGCCGAACACCCGCGTGAGGAAGTATTATTCTACGGCTTCATGGGAGATGCAGCAGGTAAGGTAAAGATTATAATTTCAATGGGAGAGTTTGTAAGTTACACGGTTCTGACAATCGTATACGATTGTCAGCACCGTGTAAACCTACGCATGATATGCTTGGTTTTCAAGAACTGATTAATAATTGGGGCACAGGTGCTAACTGGGCAGCAATCAAGAAAGTTTGGCCAGACCAAGATGACCGTAACAATCTGGAGTGCACGTTCCATTGGGGGCAGAACTTACATAAGATCGAATCTCTTATTCCATCAGATCTCCATGCCGTGCACAAAGACCTGTTACAGCGATGGATTTACTCTACTCCCGAGGCCAAGGTGTCCTGTGAAACTGCCATCTTCGCCTGGTATGCTGAGAAATGTGGCAGGTCGAATCAGCCAAAATTGAATGCGTACTTCGTTTTCCAAATACGGCACGCGCAGCACATTCTGTCGCAATTCAAGGAACAAACCGAAGACATGACCGCCGAAATCCAACGACCGCTTGTATGCCTTGCGGAAAGCATGCACGCGAAGTGGAGATCGTGGGGGGCATACTACTCCACCTTGTTGGAGTCGGTGGAATTCGATAGCCTTATGCAGATTCGACAAATTTGCCTGGCGATGAACCGGCAGAACTCATCAAAGCACTTGTTGTGCGTGCAAGGTCGTATTCGTTCATTGGAGGATAAGTGGGTTAAAGGCGTCCTTACTCAGGCAGAGTTTGCAGATGGTCGCGAATTAATGCAAACAGTTCGTGCTGGCGCGACAGGATGGCTTCCACAAAGGGGCATCCCTGCAACGGACACCCACCGTCCAGATAAGGTAAACCATGGGGGGGTTTCGCGCAAACGCCCTGCGGAACTTCCCTCGGAAGGCGTCGCCTCCAAGAAGACGCGCACTGCCTCGGCGGTGCCACCTACCTCTGCGGCAAGACCTACCTCGGCGGCAAGACCTACCTCTGCGGCACGTCCGGAGCGTACTTTAGTTCGCGTTTACCCGGAAGCTGGTGGGGACTTCCAACCTTCCCTGCTTCACGTCATGCGGGCAGGCACTAACGGTAAATGCTATGGACGGAAGTCTAATGGTTCTCGTCACGACATCCCAATCGCGAAAGGGCAGCTGACTATTGGGTACACTGGAAGCTTGACCTATTATTTTCCAGCAAAAAACTTAACTCTTAAAAAGGGTCAAGTTCGCGAAGTGAGGACCACTCCCCCGATCCGGAGGATCATATTCTGCTCGTGGAAATGTGTTCAAAACCCATGGTATTGTTGTCACGTTTCGATGCCTGGACTGCCCGAGGGGGGGGCGAACAGTGTACCCAAACTTCTTGTTGCACCGGACACAAAGATCCTGGAAAGTGAGGAGACTCGTCTCTGTTCTCTTGGTGTTTGCGTTGCCCATGAGGATGTGACCCCAGAAGAGGCTCGAGGACATCTGGTGAGATCGGAGAATTCGGAGATGGACGTGGAGGAGAGACTTCGCAACGGTGTTAAGGTGAAAGCGAGTGGCAAGGGTTTCTTGACGAAGAAGATAGCGAATTTCTATACCGCGCTCCACAGCATGGTTAAGACCGATAACCTTGCACTGACTCAAATCCGGAAATGTGTTCCTGGTGGTGCAACCGTCTATAACTTCCGAGTTTGTCACCCTGATTCCGATGGCCGTGAATACCTCTTGGAGTTTGGACGAGAATACTGTTGTTCGTGTCCGTGTTTTCGAGAAATGGCGAGGACCCGACCTGCTCCATGCAAGCATTTCCTTTGGCTGTACTCCGAGATATTCGAAATTCCGATCATTACGAGTGTGGGATACCTTCACGAGCCATCTCTGCTATCCTCAGAAGTTCGCAAAATACTGTCGTATTATCCTGGAATTCCGGACAACTTCGATCTCTAGTTGCTTAGCTAGAATACAAACGTAAATCTGTGATGGCGTCTTATATATTTTACAGTGTATGCATTTTCATATACGTTATTTAAAACATTTTGTATACCATTGCATGTATTAGCACCCTCGTCCACATTCGAATATGATTAACCGTACGGCTTCAGCTTGACAGTCGTATACGATTGTCACACGTGAGAGAGAGCCGAACTTAGCGCCGAGATCGTGTATCCTATTGCATGTCGTATAACCCTGCCTGGATATTCGCGAAGAGTTTGTCACTACTCGTGCACATCTGAATATGATTAACCGTACGGTCGAAGCTTGACAATCGTATACGATTGTCACACGTGAGTATTGTAGTAGATATATTTATAGATTTTTTATCTATATATACTAGGAAAATATTAAAATAATTCATAATTTTACAGATGTCTACAGGGAGATTATCAAGAGTCAGAAAGCCCACAGCTAAGGCACAGGCTGTGGCTGCCGGGCGTGAGTGGCTACTATCCTTAATCCAGATCCTCCCACAAGGATCTAGCGCAAATGGGCATGGCGACCTTGTATATCGTATATAGTGGCCCGGCATATGCTTTGGGGCAATATTTATGACCCGTTTGAATTATCTATCACATTGTTTTGCTTGAAATGTCGATGGTTTAACCTTTAATCTTATTGTGGTTTGGGTGGGTGCTTTCACAGAATTTTAATTAAAATGCTAGATCCTACCACAAGGATCTAGGGTACCGACAACTCTAGGCCTTGCTGCACGAGCTCGGGTTGGTGCGTATGTTGTTAACCCTCGAGGGTATGACCAAAACTAATTTTGTAAGCCCTTAAATATCATACTAGCCGGATTAATCGCCGCATATGCGCATGACATGGTGTAGTACCGTCAAAATTCAATATTTCCATCATAATTAGGGTCTGAAAATCGCATTCTAGAACCTCTAGCGGTAGTTCTAACTGTTCAAAAAATCCCCAAAAAATCCCAAGGAGACTTTGAAGTCATATTAAAGTACTGAAGTGCTCACCAAGGCAAAGATCTAGCCTCAAAGCTTAAATAGAACCAAGATTTACGCCCAAAATGCGAAATTACTCCCATACTTAAGGAATGTGTATATCTTACCCATGTGACCGCGTTCGTGTGATGTGTCCAATATACACTATCCAAGTCGTATTTTGACCCAAACATGATTAATATACATGCATACCTTGAGATATACCATGTCTATGGTGGCAAAGGATCGATATACGATTGGCAAAAGATTGTGGAAGATGCACCCCGGTTTTGAAGCTTTTAAAAACGTAGCAATTCAAAATTTGGTTGGGGCATGCTATAAATGCATTAGCTAGGAGTATATGTGATGGATTCTCGTCAAACCACGCACCATACTACTTAATATAGGTCCCATGTGGAAAGTATTTCTTGGTGTTGACTTGTAGAAACCTCGTGGGGCGCCTAAATAAATTATTGAAAAAGTGATCCTTGTGGGAGGATCTAGAGCGTTCTAGGTCCTCCCACAAGGATCTCGGGATAGTAGCCATGAGGGAGGTGCGTACCTGCAGCCCTATAAATGCATGTCGGGGTGTCATTTTTTTCATTATTGCATGGCTCGTACAAAACAAACCGCTCGAAAGAAATTCGGAGGCACAATTAGAGATTTACAGCGTATGGCCTCCGGAGGTGCACAGGCCTCTCAGAGCGGATCTTTGGCATCCGGTGAAGGTGGTTCAAATGAGTTACCCGCCGCTGGTGTTGCTCCAGGTACCGCAGGAGATGCCACTCCAGTGGCAAGTGGATTTGCCATTCCAGTCGCAAGTGATCCTCAAGCTACAGCTAAATCGCCAAGAAGGCTGACTATTAAAGTTGGTGCGCCGAAACCAGCTCAGCTGCCTATTACCCGCAGCTTAAGGTGGATTAAGCCACCTTAACTTAAAGGGCGCATGGGGGCTTCTTCGGCGGTGCTTTCAAAATTTGGAGACCTATGTCGTCAAGATCTTGAGCTGCTCTTTCTGCAGTGTCTTATCAAAAGTTTGATCTGAGTTCATCTTGACCCTCAAAATGTCGGTTGAAGTAGGGTGGGTATTTCCCAATTTTCCTTAAGATGGCTTAAGCCACCTTAAGCTAATTAGCTCACCGGGGGCTTCCTCGAAGACGCTTTCAAAATTTGGAGACCCATGTTGTCAAGATCTCGAGCTGCTCTTTCTGCAGTGTCTTGCCAAAAGTTTGATCCGAGGTCATCTTGACCCTCAAAATCTCGGTTGAAGTAGCACGGGTATGCAAAAACCGGGAAAATCGCTCAAATTTTACTAAATGTTGCACCCTCTTGGATACTTCCCAAAATTGCTCACCGGGAACTTGGGCTCGCCTAATAGTGCACATAGTGTCTAAAAGAAGACAATGTCGCCGTAATTTTGAGCTTAAAAAATCTAGCTTCCGGTACCGATAGCTCCCGTAATAATTGAAAACGTTAAGGTGGCTTAAGCCACCCTAAATCGCTGTTAGGGTGGCTTAAGCCACCCGAAGGGTAATAGCCAACCAGCTGAGCAACCAGCTCAGCAACCAGCTGAGCAAGTCGTTGCGCTAATGCTCGAGTATGCCGCTACAAATAAACAGAAGGAGAAGAAAGACCTCGAGAGAGGAATTCTGGCCCTTGTGGAAGGTGGAGATGGTGGGGAGATAGTTGATACAGCTGTTGCATTACTGAAGAATCAGAGCGCACCTAAAACTGCTAGCACTCTTAAAAGAATGCTAGGTAAGAGAAAAGCTGATGCAGATGCAGCGCCAGAGGCAGCGCCAGAGGCAGCGTCAGCTCCTGCACCCGAGGCTTCGGGGAGTGCACCACCGCGAAAGCGTGCTCGTGACAAAGGTAAGGCAGCAATATCTGGGACCACTGGTGACGACAACAGGCAAGACTACCACTTCCCAGGACCGTTGAATATCAAAAAAGTGATCGAACAATGGACTTATCGTCCCCAGCCCAATTCTCGAGAAGACAAAAAGCTTCCGGAAGTTGCCCCTCTTGGCTTGCTGTTACATCCTGCTGATGTTGAAGGGGACGCAAACCAACTTTCGTTTACCCGCGCGACTTCACAAGAGGGAATAGAGAAGCAGAAGAAGGTCATCATGGAGCGATGGGAGGTGGACAAATCGCATGTCATCGCGTGGTGGACTGGACACTATTACACGGACGAAGAGTATAGGCAAATGCTCATGTCCAAGTTTTATCCCGGTGAGGCATTGCTTGTCAGCACTAGTATTATGCAAGGGTTCGGGACTTTCCTACAAAGCTCGACAATCGTATACGATTGTCAGACCTGAGTTCATTTCGGTTGCTTGCAGCGGCGGATGCGGTGGCTCCTGAGGAAGTAAGCAACTTCGAGAAAATGGTGAGCAATCTGGAAAAAGACTATCTCAACCTATTCGATAATGATCCTGACGACTACAAGAGGTGGGTGAACAAGAAGTTCATGCGAATGCAGCTTGTCGTGGTGGATGGCCAGCATCGCTATGACGCCTGGCTTGACCTTGTCCTGGACCCAAGGAAACGTAAAGCATTCTGGAACGGTACCGGGACCAGTAATAGGTCCTCTCTGGAGGGGTTGGCCACAACGATTATAATTCTGAAGAAAGAAACACCTCTTTGTGTTTTGGTAAGCAATCCTTGTATGATATCGTTTGTTTCATCGTTTCAATAAAATACCGTGTGTACATGAATGAAAATTTTGCAAGTTTCGGTTTGCGCAGAGCCTTATCGGGACACTTACGAACACCGACCAAACAGAAAGTCTTGTTGACTCTCACGAACACGATAAATGGATTTTACTGTTGAATATTGCCGACGCCTCGGAAGATCAACTGGCGCATCTTACACAATTCCCGGTAAGGCAAGCTAGTGCCAAGAGTAACGCTTGGTATCGGAACAATCTGAGCGATACGACCGCGGCGGCCTACTCGAACGAGATTTCCAGGATTCAGGATCGATCGGCAAAAGTTGCCCTCCTCCAATCGCGCGAGCGGGATGCGCAAAAGGTATGAAACTTCCGCGCTCTCTCATGTGTCCTCACCCACGCGTGACAATCGTATACGATTGTCAAGCTTCAGTTCTCACCCACGCGTGACAATCGTATACGATTGTCAAGCTTTGGCGCTAGCTTCGCCCCTGACTCACGCGTGACAATCGTATACGATTGTCAAGCTTCAGTTCTCACCCACGCGTGACAATCGTATACGATTGTCAAGCTTTGGCGCTAGCTTCGCCCCTGACTCACGCGTGACAATCGTATACGATTGTCAAGCTTCAGTTCTCACCCACGCGTGACAATCGTATACGATTGTCAAGCTTTGGCGCTAGCTTCGCCCCTGACTCACGCGTGACAATCGTATACGATTGTCAAGCTTTGGCGCTAGCTTCAGTTCTCACCCACGCGTGACAATCGTGTCGCCCCCCTTACATGTGTCCAACGTGTCTTGCTTGCAGATTTTGCGGTTACTGGATCCAAAACTGGGAGAGGAATGGCGGAAGGAAGCTCTGGAGTTGAAGAACTATCCGAAAGAACTGCAGCCTGTTCTTACCCTACAGACTTTCCTACAAAAAGAGGGAAAGCAAACCGTAAGTACAATAACTGGAACGGACTGGAATGAACTGGAACGGAGATGCGGATATGTGGCTACCTGTGGACATTCATCAGAATGAGATGAGGTCTGCGACCGCTGAAGGACACCTTTGCTAACTTTTACCGCGATATGCGGGGAAGTTGCAGGTGTCTCGTGGTTGGCTGCTGCTGCTGGTCGGCGATCTGCTGCTGCTGCCTCGGGGATGTTTGCATCATCCGCAGCAGCCGCTTCTAGGTCTGAGGTGATCTGGCGGACAGGGGAAGAAAGCGCAGGCCTCCCATCAATCAGCGTGGGAGTGGCCTCTTGCATGAGAGGCGTCGGCTCAGCAGGTGCAGCAGAAACCCCGTCAGCAGGAGTCTGTTCTCGTCGCGCAGCATTCATGCGCTCGCATCGGTCCAGATAGTATTTGCGGCGTTTGCAGTGCGGCATGGTGGAGAAAGGTTAGCGACTGAGTGAGTTCACTGTTTTTTGAAGCCACAATAGTTCCCAGTTTTCGGGTTGACGCCTGGCCAAATCAAACGCACTGCGTTCTCTACCCAGGATGGATGAGGTGCTCGGTTTCGTTTGCCTCTCTGAAAAAGTAAGCACACAGGAATCAAGCATGCCGTGTACTCAAAAGAAGTTAGGAGAAGCGAAGAATAGAGCGTGATGAGCGAGCTGCGAGAACACTGCAGACATTGAAGTAAGGGAGCGCGAGGACACGCACCACGTCCCTCCAATGCGGAATCTGTTTGTAAAAAATATTGCGACGTGTCCAGTTTCCCTCATGCTCCGCCAGGTCGCGCCCAGAAACATCATCAACTATCGCTTGCATATCAATCTTAGAGGGCTTGTCAGGTATGGGGCAGAGGGCGGCGTATGCAACCATAAGCTCTACAGGGTCTACTATACCATCAGGTTCGGGAAAGTCAAGGTCGGTTGCGCTTAATTTTCTTTTAGTATTCATAAAAAAACAATACAGCACGCAGGGCACGCAGTTTTCGTCGTCAGCCGCAGCAACTCTCTCAAGAAGAAGGAGAGCCTTACAAACAGACACCCATCGCATGCTGTGACCGGTCAAAATTTTCGTGTCGATGTCCGCTGCCCGAGTATCGCGATACCGTTGGACGCTCCTTGAGCAGACCTACACAGGGATATAGCATATGTGGGGGTAATATAGCCAATAAGAATACGAAAATTAACATCAAAGTATAGCATATGCTTAACAATAAATTCTGATTCGCAGCAGTTATTCAGTTTTGTCACCGAACATCGAAAATGAAACCTGGGTGCACCCTACCCTTAATGATTTTCCCTTTCGACTGACCGAGATGGACGGCGAGCCCTTGTCGACATCATCAAGGGTTGTGTTCCAGTGGCGCTACGGGAGTCGTAGCAGGAGGAGCACGCCGCGTTGCGTTATCCCGCAAACGTTGACCCGCAGCCGATCTTGGCTAAGGAGCAACGTTTGGTGCGGGATAACCGAGCTTCCGACTGGACACCGACCGAGGCCACGAGGAAGTTATCCCTCTACACCCGACTCGACCCCGTGTTCTACGCTGCGGTGAAGGTCCGCTATCCCATGGCCGCTGACTTGACTCATGTGTCACTGGTTTCGCTCCGTTCCATGGTTGTGGAAATTTACCAGGCTTGGGCACAGACGGGCGGGGGGAAGGCGGCTTCTGGCGCGGACGGCATCTCCGCGCACCTGTCTAGCAGCGAGTACGACGCACTGCTGCAGAAGATCACGGAGCTGAAGGAGCTCGTTCAGAGGCAACACGGTGAGGCCGCTCCGGTGGTGCGGCAACAGCGGGAGCGGGTGCAACAGCGGCAGCAGCAGCAGCGGGGGCAGCAGCCGCGGGGATTCCGTGTGGGGACCCACAAAGCCCCACCAGTGGGATTCGACCGCGACGATCAACGGGCGAAGCCGTTCTGCGGTAGGTGCAAGAAGGCGGGTAAAGGTGAGGCGTATCACTTTTACCGCGACTGCCCGTTGGGCGGGCGCCAACACCCACCCACCTCTGCCGCGGCATTCTGCATTCCTATCGACGAGGAGGACGCGGAGGGCGTGCATGCACTTGCCATGTGTGCGCTCTTTCAGCAGGCAGCGGACGATGGCGCGGAGTCCTTTGCTCGTGCGGCTGCCGCGTACGGGCCGCCCGCGGTGCTTTGTGCGGGAGCGGTGGGCGGCATCGACGTGTCCGCCTACGGCTTCGCGGTGGAGCAGCAGTCGGCTTCCGACGAGCCCGTAGGGGACGACATTCTCCGACGGCTCGACGATCTTGCCGCGGAGGTTCACTCCGAGGCCAATCACCAGGTGCACTTTACGCACGCATCTTTCCCGCCTCCTGACGGCATCGAGCTGCAGCAGGCTTCGGCTCTGGTGTGCGGGCCCGCCGCAGCGGGGACGACGCCAGAGGAGCAGGTTCCGGCAGGTGGTGCGGCGGCATCGGCATCCGCCGTGCCGGCCCCTGCTATGCAGGGAAGATATCTTACCCCGATTGGCCGGCCCCGGGCCGAACTGAGTCGCCAAAATGAGGCCCGGGCCGAAGAGGGGCCGAAAGAGAAATGGCTTTGGGGCCGAACCAATTTGGCGCAAACTTCTAAAATTTTGATGAAAATTTTGCGATTTTTACATTTTCCCATACTTAAGATTAAAATTTTCGCGCCTGCGGCGGGCATTTTGTAGTTTGGACCGGACGGACCGAAGGGGGGCCGAAAGAAAATTTGATTTGGGGCCGTACCAGCTCAACGGAAGATATCTTCCCTGCTGCTATGCCTGTCTCGCAGGGAAAGGATGTGAAACCCGCGCCACTGCAATCGGCGCGGGTAACCACCACAGCGGACGCGGACGGTGAGTTCGCGGGGTTCGTTCAGACCGTCACCCACGCCGCCATCGGGCAGGTTGATCTCACGGGTTACGACACGGACGATTACGAGGACCTCGCCGACGGCAGCTTCGTCGTGAAGCCGCGGGCTTCGACAATCTCGGCAAATCACTCGTCGACGCCCGCAGCCCGAGCACCTCACTCTGGTGGTGCTCTGGGAGATTGGCATGACGGTGCGCCCCGCAGCCACGGCTGTGGAAAGCCTCCGTGGGGCTTCCCCGCCCACGCGGGCTTATGGGGGATGCCGTTTCTACTTTCCTTCATTCTCTTGATTTCTGTCATGGGAGTGGGAGCTGCCACCTATACGGTGGCCAATGATATCGACCCTGTGCAGGTATCGGGTCGGGCTGCGCCGCAGCCTGTGCTGTGCAGGGGAGAGTAGGCACCGCTTGTTCCGGTGCCGTGTGCTATTCCACCTCGTCTCCACCGACGGGAACAGAGGCGGCAGGGCCTCTATACAGTATGGCTCCGGTGCCATGGCATCCCGGGCCGCCACCGCCTGCCATGTTGTTTGAGGACGGTCCTCCGCTGTCGCCGGCGTCGTCTTTAGATGACGAGGCCCCACCTTCGGGCAGCACTTGGCAGCACCCCGGTGCGGTGCAGCCTCCCGTGATCGACGAATCAGCAACTCCGACTCCGTCAAATTCTCTGGCGAATGATTTTTCAGTGATCGATACCTTACACTTTGGCCGCCCCGTATTGCTCCGCCGTGCTACTGCGGGCAACTACGGTGGTCGATGTGGTGGAGGTGCTCCTCTGACCTTTGACCCCGAGTAGTTATGTTACTGGTTCTGGCAGTACACCACTTGTCTGGTGGTGTGCTGCGTGAGATCTACTTTGACCTCAACACGGTCTTCAAATTTGGTTTATGATTTTATTTTGACACCTTTGAATTCTTCAATCTGACTTACTGGCACAGAGCTTTTCAGTAGTTTAGCAGGACTTGCATTGCCTGTATGGTTTCTCTTGTGCTGGTTAGAGGGATTCCACTTTGTGTATCAGAATTGCGCAGTTGGATTAGCAGTTAGGACTTGTCAACCTGGCTTCTGCCCTAGAGATTTACTATTCTGACTCTCCTAGCCAGTCACCACCCACAGTGCTGGGGTGGTGTCAGTGCTGGAATCTGTATAGGCAGCCCTGACAGGCAGGCCCCTATGACAGACCCCTAGGACCAACACTGGACTGCTGACTGATCTATAGGTTCGTGCTGTGACACACGCTGTGTCACAGGTAGGCTAGTTTCCGAGACCGTTGCGAGACCGTTCCGGGTATATCTAGCTTAGGGTTTATTTATCTTATGAGAGTTTATCCACAGAGTTCGGGACCCTCTGATATCTAGTGAACTAGGATATTCCGGTACACAATAAACTGGCTGATAGCCTGGCCAACTTCGCACTGGATTCTGGCATGCCGGCAACGACAAGCGTGAGAGACCCGCTTGCGTTTATTACCATGGCGGTTAAAGGCTTCGACAGTGCTCGGGAGGTGATGGAAAGGCAACAGTCTTTAGGGCCACGTGAGGCCCAAGGGCAAGACACCTTGGCCCCTTCAGTAATTGATGCCCTCAGTGGGAATTTGGTCCCGGACCCCCTTTCCGCCCCATCTAGGGATCCGGGGGAGTTCCGGGTGGGAACTATCCATGAGTGTACCCAGTTCTAGGACACAGTGGCAACGTCATCAGAGACGGGATTGCTGGTCAAAGAATGGGCAAAGAATGGAGTCTCCATCTCGGATTTCTTCCAACATTTTTCAGGCACTTACGAAGGGGCTCGTTTCGACTCAAAAACACCCCCGAGGATGCATTTCAAGAATCATGCGATACCGGATCATTTGATCCCCTGGATCTCTGAAAAAATACAGGATGAGCTCAAATGGGGAGCGATACGAGTCTGGGGCAAGGAAGGGGAGTGCTCTCCCCCGCATCTAGTTATACCGGTGGGGGTGGAGCCAGCCAAACCAAGAAAGATCAACGATGCAAGATTCCTTAACCTTTGGTGTAAGGATAGTCCGTTCACTTACGAGTCGGTGACAATGCTTCCACAAATCTTAGAGGTGGGGGATCCGGCATTTATTATGGACCAAGCGAACGGATTCTTCCATGTGAGGCTTACTACAGAGGAATCGCAACAGTGCACGGGTTTCCTGTGGGAGGGCGTATATTACGTCTATACAGTTCTCAATTTTGGATGGAAGCTAGCGCCGGTCATTTATAGCGCCTTTGCGGGGGAATTCGCGGGATTCATCCGGCGGCTGGGGATACCATATTTATACGACATCGATGCTAATGCCGGTGGACCGGCCCCAGTGGGAGCTTCGACTCTTACGAAACAGGAAAGAGCCGCAATCTCGGTGTTCGTTGTCTCGTCATGCATGGCGGCGGCGGGATATTTTATTCATCTGGAAAAGACGGAGTTCATTCCGTCCATGACCACCACCTGGCTAGGTATTGGCGTTGACCTTGCGAAGCAGGAATTCTTCATCCCGCAGAAAAAATGGGAAAAGTTCTTGAGCCTGGCAACGGACCTGCGAGCTTCGTCAAAAATTTCGGCCAGAGACCTGGAGAGGGTGGCAGGAAAGTTGGTTTGAATGTTAATTGCAGCCCCAGGTATCCTTATCGCATGCAGAAAGCAGTATGCCTTTCTGGCAAAAAGGCACGAATTCTGCAGAAAAAGTTTTTTCCTGAACAATAAGCGGATGAGACATTTCAAACTCTACTTGCGTCAACTCTTCCAGCCGTCGTTGATTAAGGTGTCCGCATTCAGAAAGCAGGCCCACTACTCGATACTTGTGGATACAAACGACGATTCTACAAAAGTCACGGCATCAATCAGAGCAGGGGAATTTCAAGATGAAATTTCGTGTTATCGTGATTTGAGAACCTGCTCGTCGGTGGATCAATCATTTTTGATTTCAGAAGCCTTGTTCGAAATCCCAGTAAAACGGGTCCCGCAACGCTGGGACATAATCTTGGATAAAAATATCTGGGATTCATCGAGAGTCCTCTCGTCTAACCTGGGCACGAAAGCATGCAAGGACCTGGCAGAAAGGCTCTATAGATTTGTCGCGGATAACAACTTGGAGCTGAAGGTGGTTTCCTTTTCAAGGGAACCGGATGGAGCGATTGTAGTCCCGGATGAAGAGTCTCATTATTCACTGATGCCACGGTTCTCTCCTCTGTTGAACATGATGTTTGGACGGCACAACATCGACTGCTTCGCAACAACGGCTAATGTTCGGGGATGCCCCAAAATGCGATTTTGCTCAAGGCTGCCAGAGAAAGAAGCTTGTGGCACCAATGTCTTTGCCTATCCACTAGCGGGACTAAACTGTTATGCTAATCCGCCTTTCGCATTAATGGGACCGTTCCTGATGTATCTAAGAGAACAAAAAGCGTCAGCCTCTGTGGTTGCTCCACAGTGGGATGGTTTCTCTCCAGACGGGTTTTGGTGGACTGCGTATAATAAACTGTGCAAACAGAAGTTCAGAATCGCTGAAGCAGGAGAAGTCTGTTTCCAACAACTTAGAAATGGAAGATGGTTAGAGGCAGGCCCACTCCCGTGGGCGGTCTGGATTTTTAGATTCGTTTTCTCTTAAGAGTACTTCGTATTTCAAAAACAATAAATCATGTGATATATTAATAGCCTCCCAGAGTAATCCGTTTGTCTTGGAAAAATAAATTGTTGTGAGCACCGGTAACTTTCGGGGAAGGGGCACAATTTGAGGTTGACAGGGTGGTAGCAAGAGCCTGTTGAGAAAAGCCCCTGACTGGGCCGCCATACAGCTAAGAACGAAGGAGCTTCAAGAAGCAAGGGCCCGGGATGTGTACCAATCGGCCAAACTCCGGAATTTGCGGGCCCTAGGGGAATTCCTGGCTCGCATGACCCCACCAGAATCACTGGATTCGTGTACAGCACAACACATCTTATGGTATCTTATTTACTTGGAGCAGTTCGGTAAAACTAACGTGCATTCGGCCGCGTGTCCTCAACTTGGAGGGTGTAGTTGCCCGGTCAGACAAGCCGCAAGTTCGGTGAATTCCCTTATCGGCAGACTTTCTAGTGCCTTCCAGGATTTCGGAAGGTGTGGGTCGGACAACCCGTGCACGGGTAGAGTGGTTAAGGTCTATGAAACAATGGCCAGGAACGAACAGTTGCAAGCAAGAATCACCCCAAATCAGGCAACACCACTATTCAGTTGTACGATCGACAAACTAGTGATTTACATGAACGCAGAGGCAGCTGGTTTTGCCTCGACACAATATTGGATACTTTTGTTCATTACTCTTAGATGTAAGGCAATGATCCTGATAGACCTATACGCTCTGAAGAGACCGGCGGAGCTGGGCGCCACAAGGGTGGAAGGAATCATAAGATTCCCTGATAACTCTGGCTTTCTCTTCAACTACCAGTTGGGGAAGACACTCCGTTCGGGAGATAAACACGTTTTCGGAATCAAAAGACTCCCCGATAAATCTAAATGCCCCATCTCAGCGTTGGAAGATTTTGGGTTTGAACCTTGCTCAAGGATTCCTGTTCAGGCCGGTCAGGTCTGGCAAAGTGGAGAATAGTCCAATTTCCAGGAAACAGATGAATTCAGACCTAAAATGCTGGTTGCAAAAAGCAGGGCTGTTCAATGGGGAAACACTCTTCAGCATTCGGACGGCAGGAGCAATTGAACTTTTCCTTGAAGGAGCCGACTTGCAACAAGTTATGGGACAGGCATATTGGAAAACAGAAAGGATTGCTAGACATTATATGAAAGTGTGGCAGGTCTTGGGAATGTCATCCTCAAGAAAGATAGAGAAAGTCTCGACGAAAGAATACATGGAACTGAATGCGGCACAATCATTCGTGCGGGTATTTGTATGAATAATTTAATTATTAAATTCGGTTGGCTCGAGTTTGAGAGTTGGGGTGGAAAGGCGTCAAGAGGCGGGGGTTGTGAGTGTTGGCGGAGAGGCGACGCTGGAGTGGTGCCTTGTTGCTTCGCCTTACTTTCCGCTCTTTTTCTCGCCATTTATACCCAACGGGAGCGGATCGGACAAGGTGACTGAGCGGTCATCCGATTTACGGGGAATCCGCAGGATCAACAGTGTCACTGTTGATCGCCGACTTTCCTTCCGTCATCAGTGATGACCGTCATTCAGGAGACGGATCGTCTGATCTCACTCCCCGGATCGAGGAAATGAAGGATCACGAAGTGGCTGTTCACCTCCAGCTTCGAAGTCCAAGTGTCGCAGAGTGTCGCTCTTAAGTCG
>LGRX02027018.1:0-22543 GCA_001247695.2 Cymbomonas tetramitiformis
AAAAGGTATAATTCAAATCACTTCCAGGCCACGCTATTATGTATGTTAACTACAATAGCAAGCATGGAACCTCAAAAGTAGAGCTCTCCGATCTGAGGTGAGTTTGACGTTCTGGCAATCATTACGCACCGACAGCGACAAATAGAAGACAAAAGCACGCGCTCAGCTCGGATCATATCCTCTCATTTCGGTCTGGTCCCATCGAGCTTTTCCCAGCCGAATGGAATTTCAGTCGAGTGGAGTGTTTACACTCTCTTTCAATCCGACAGCTGTGACCTGTTGATCGCCGACTTTCCTTCCGTCATCAGTGATGACCGTCATTCAGGAGACGGATCGTCTGATCTCACTCCCCGGATTGCGGAAATGAAGAATCGGGAAGTGGCTGTTCACCTCCAGCTTCGAAGTCCAAGTGTCGCAGAGTGTCGGTCTTAAGTCGGAAATTGGTGAAAATGCTTCACTTTTCCTACCTGCTGACGATTGCTGCGTCTTTCTTCTCCGTTTCCTAACGCAAGTTTTCTTCTTACAATCACGAGTTCCGCAGCAATCGCTACTAATTCTGATTTGCGGAGGGCGACCCGCTCCTCCCGCAGCGCACTGACCCGTCAGCTTGATGAGAATTCCGTGCCCAACGTTATGTCGTCCGCGTTTAATGCAGCGACCTCGGCTCCGCGGCTCTCCCCTCCGCGGGAGGAGCCCGCAATCTTTCGCTCGTTGGGTCTTAATGAATCTGAAGACGGTGACGAGGTGGTCGACGCAGGGGAAAGGTGGTCCCGAGAGAATGTTGAAACGCCGGAGTCGCCGTCCGGACCGTCCTTGTTGCAAGAATTGTCGTTTGGTGACCAAGCTGCCCCTGGACGCGCTGACTCTCCTCCTCCGGCAAGAAATGTGCTGCAGAGAACGTCCTTGGCGGAGGATGTTGCGGGGGGGGGCAGCCTCCCTCTCCGTCCGCAGGCGTCCCGCGATGAAGTCCACCGCGTGACGGAGGAGGCACCGTCTATCCCCGACTTAACGGTGAACGCCTTTACTGGCCTTAACTTCTTCGTGCTGCCTAGCAAGGAATTACTTTTGAACGCGTCAATCTTTAAGTCCGAGCACCTTCGGAAGATATGTGCCAAGGTCCCCGGTCTGGAGGTGACGAACAACCAGTCTAGAGCAACTATGGTTCGGAATTTGGAGAACTTCCGTGAGGTGCTGGAGAGGGCGCGAACGCCCCCGACGGGGGATATGGCTACACCTGCTAATTTGACCCCGCGTGCTGATCTGAACGCGGGGGGGCCGGTCCCCCCGCCAATGGGGGACGTCCCGTCTGACTTGGTGTCCCGGGAATCGGGACAACAAACGCCTCCAGTTGCCCCTGTTACCGAGGGCACGGGCCCCCGGCGCCCCCCGTCCCCGTTGTACGTCCGGCCGGGAGCCGCGCAGACCCCGACGTACCCGCCGGGGTTCGGCCCGCACACGGACCCGAATGCGGAGCAAGGTCTTTTCTCTGGCCTCGCCCCCCCCGCAAGCCAAGCACAAGAACCTCTGCAACCAGCCCAGGTAGCTAGCCCGAGCGCTCCTGCTTCACCTCTCCTTTTCCTTTAGAAATTTGAATTCGTTTTCGGTTAAATTTGCTAGGGCCTTCTCCTTCCCTGTAGTGTGATACAAACCTTCTCAGCCTGTTCAACCCGTTTCACTAGTTAGGAATTTCTTCCCCTCTTTTAGAATAGTCCGGTCCCCGTCCTTGTCACAAAGAGTAATTAGTTAGGGCCCTTGCAGTAATCTAGGAGCGCAGTGCCTGTGCTTGTGGGCGCTTCCTAGGTGGTGAAAATTTTGGTTCTTGTAAACTTTTTATGCTGCTGTTTGTAGCCTGCCAATTTAAAAAGTTTGACTTGCTTTAAAAAGCCTGAATTTAAAATGCTGCTTGTGTCCCGTGGGGACATCAACAAGAACTTGGTTATCCTCACACTGAGTGAGGCTCTTCTTGGAAGAGTATGTACCCCGTGGGGGTTTTGTTGTTTGAAATCCTCAATCTGTGAGGTGTCTCCTCTTGGAGGGACGTTGTGCCCCGTGGGGGTTGTTTATGGGGACAATTGGTTCCAAAGTATCTGGTCGGATGTAAGCTCCTGGTTATGGGCCTTCTTGAGAAAAATTGGTTGATATTGCAGGCTCGGGAGGCTGATGATGAAGTGGTGCTCACAAGAACTCTTACTGCCCCAACGGTGGGAGACGATTGTGCCATCTGCTTAACCAGCTTGCTGGGAGAAACGCCGTGTGTGTCAACTGCATGCAATCACCACTATCATGTAGCCTGTTTCGATGGCCTGAATGAAATGTACCACTTGACCAGCTTGGTCCAACCAACAGCAATACATGCTGTTTTTACCATGACCTATAGAAAAATAGTCAGATGTCCATTGTGCAGATCTGTGCTGATTGTGGATGAGCTCCCATATGGGGTTGAAAGATTCACATATCTATGGTAGATGTAGGGTATTATTTTCTGAGGGCAGGCTTGCATAATAGAGTTGTAATTTGATTGTGGCATTGTTTCAAAATTTTGGCATTAATTGTTGTGATTAGGATCGAAATTGTTTGCTGTGATCATGATGATAGATAATTGCTGCAATTGAGATGAATGCTATTTGAAAATATGAACTTGTTTATATTGAAAATATGAATTTGTTATGTTGCAACTTTGAATTGTTGTGAGGATTGCTGAAAATAGGATTGAAAATTAATACTGTTATCATGATGATGTACTTCCTCTGATTATGACAAAATAGCTGTTGTGATGTTGAACAATGATTACTGCATGTATGATGGCTATGATTGTTTGTTCGATGCAAGGATAGGTATGAAAATTTTCTTTGGTCCTATCGGTGAAAATTGCATGCCCATGACAAGCTGATGCTGGAAATAATGATTAGGGAGGGTGATGTGATTGCCTCAGATGATGACTCCTTATGATTATTGTATTCCGTGCATTATCAGCGTGGGGGCAAGAAGATGCTACTGTTGCAACACATTGTTATGCATGTTTGTATCGAGGCAAAGGACGATATGTGAATGTTTCCTCAACCTCAAGTGATGAAGATGGATGGTGGAATGAGGGAGCAAGCTCCCTTGGGATTGGCATCACCGGTGACGCCGGGATTCGACATTCAGGCGTACGTTGACTCGGTACTCCAAGGATCCATGCAAGAGGAGACCAAGGGGGTCTCCAACTTGTTGAAAGCCCACCGATTGAGAAGCGAGTTATTGGACTGGTGCCTAACCCCGGGGAAATCGGTGCCGGAGATTCCGAAGCTGATGCGAAAGGTGGCAGCTGCCTTTGGTTTGCCGGGAGCCAGTTCGAGGGAGCCGGAGACTCCTCAGTCCTTGTATTCCCTTGCCACTCTCATAGAGAGGGAGTTGGCGGGAGGTACTAGGGATGCGTCCTTGCCGGACAATCACATTGCCCTGTTTGCACATCAACAAATCAGGGCTACCGTTCCAGAGTGCGAGAAAGATGATGCACACGAGTCAGAGCTGCAAATGTTCATAAAAACTCAATCCAAGAAGGCCTCGTTATCAGGAGCCACTAAGCATGTTACTGCAAAACCGGGAGCCCCTGCAGATGGTAATGTCAAATGCCCGAAATGCCAGGGGTCACATATGCTGCGGGACTGCAAGTCCCCTTATGCGTTGAACAAGGATGGATCTATCAATGTGACCTGGGTGGACAAACGAAATAAGAATGACAATAGGAACAACCAAAACCAGTTGCCTCAGTTGCCACCACCTCCTCAAAGGGAGCCTGCTTAGGAACCGTCAACGCTGCCAGAACAAGGCTGGGCATTAGTTTGAAAATCGAAACCTCTTAGTAACTAATTAGTGCATTTTCATAACCGATTTGATACCTGATTATCAATGTTCTGATACCTATTTGATTGTAATTAGTGTATGCTGAGAAACCTATTGTGTTGGGTGTTTGTGCACCTTTCAAACGTATTTGATTACTGTACTGATTTTTTTGTAACCTATTCGATTCTTAATTTTCAGTCAAGTGGAACCTATTTGATTAGTGTTTATTAACTGATCAAAACCTATTGGGTTAGTGTTTTTACTCTATACAAACCTATTTGATAACAGTGTTTTTTCCCGAATATCAAGACTGCAAGGGGTATTTCACACAAAGTAAGGTGAAGGCCAGTTCAGGCAAGTTGTTCAGGCTAAAAAGATATGTTCAGGCAAGCTGTTCAAGCAAGGCACACAACAGGCTGACAATCTATCATATGAATAATAGTATTTATGAACAGTCACTGATCCTTACGCGGAGCATATGCTCCAAAGTGTCCTCATCAGTACTTTTGCGCAGATCATCATGCATCCTACCAGCAGCACTGAATGTTTGTTCTACACCACCAGTTGTGGCCGGGCACCCTAAAAACTGCCTTGCCATGCGATACACGTCAGGCAGGTCCTTTGCCTTCTCATTCCACCACAACATAACATCAAACCCTTCCTCATTAGCTTCTTGGGGCAAAGACAGGTAGGTGTCAAGTTGGTCTTTTATGACTAAAGCAGGGGTACTACTACTAGCAGTTTGTTTCTTCTTCCTCATGAAAGAAGACTCGCCAGTTGCTCGCTTTTCAGAAGCGCAAGAGGACAAACGGGCAGAATCAGCAGACAGAGCCGGCTTGAAGTCGGTCCACGCAGTTCGCAGAAAGCTCAGCGCACGCTCACGAGTCATAGAGCCGTAGTCGAAGATATTGCACCCGTCGAAGTCCCAGTTTTTCCAGCGAGGATCAAGAAGGGTTGACACGGTGTAGTCTTCCAAGATGCCCATTGGGAGATCAGCACACCACCGTTGCTCGAACTGCGTGTACATGGCTTCACGTCCCTCACGCACGGCAGGTAACAACCCAGTGTGTTTCAGCTCCGTTCCGTCAGCCAATACCACGTCAACAGAGGGCTTCAACTCAAACTCGATGAGCCAAGCCGTCATGGGCAACACCAAGGACATCGTAACATAACGAGTGCCTTGGATGATGCGGGTGTATTCGTTCACCGGCTCCAATACAGGAAGCTGCAAACACACAGCGATGATAAGTTAAAACTTTCAGGAAGAATTGCAGCTCATCACATAAAAGTGTGGCACAACTAACTATATTGCTATCACGGATAAACCTCCGGTGCCACGGGGTACAAGCCCGCAGTCGTAAGGCGCGGGGAAGTCGCCACCGAACCGATCAACGGAACTGAACGGTGGTTATATGACAACCCCTAACTTTTTAATCCTGATGCAATCTATTTCAGGTACAAGCTATAGTTAAAGACAAGTAAATCCCTCAACAATAAAAAGGGAAGGTCGTACCGATTGCTGAATGAGCTGCCAGTCAGTCAGATCCAGCTGAAAGTCACGGTACGTGGAGCCGATCTCGTCGGTGCTGAGTTTCAGTTGCATGGACTCCACATCAAACATTTGAAGGGCCGTTTGCTGAGGTGGGAACCACTGCCACTGCAGGTAGGTACTATTCCAACGGACAGCCACCGATCGGGGGGGTTGGGTGGTTGGAAGCTGGTACTTCGTTTGGCAGCGGTGGAGACAAGAAAGCCCGAGCGGAGATCGACGGAACAAAGCTGCTATGCCCTTTGTTTTGACGTGCACCGCGTTGATCAAGGGGACCTCCAGGTACGCCAGAACACAACGCTGACCGACATGAGCGGGACAAGGTGACGTCTCGAACTCAGCGAGGCCCTTCTGAACGTTGCTCGCACCGTCAGCCACTGCTTTGTGGAGACAGTGACGGACAGTATCGACGATCTCAAAACAGTCAGCATCGGAAGTTGCCTCTCGAAATTCGCCAACACCGAGGTGGGCAAGTGCCCTCTTTGTCGCAAGCTCAATCTCAGTGCCAGTGTGCGCAACCTCACCAAACGGGACAGCTCGAACGAGAAGCTCAGAAATGGCAGTGCCGCCAGCAGCCCAAAAATAGAGAAGGATCCCCAACAGAGCTATACCGTTCTCGGACCATATGTCAATGGCTGCGAGCATCCCGCCCCATAAAGTACCCGTCAGTTAAGAATAAAAGGAATATCACGCACTCCAAGACAGGTCACAGCTCAAGTATTCGCACAGTCATGGGAAATAACACGCACCTGATGAAGGAAGTACACGATCCTTCTTCAAAACAACAACCTTCTGTCGATCGTGAACGAGGGCCTTCCCAGAAATCACACAGAGCTGGCGGACGACGTTATGCTTGGACGGCATGGAGTAGGCACCCTCGGAGGCGAACATCAAGACGTCAGAGAGCTCGGTGTCACGCTCGGGCAAACTCAAAGGCCTCGCGCGTTTGCACAACCAATTCACCACCTTTCATTCGGGTCAGAGTGTCACGTTTCCCAGGGGGCCAGACAGCAGAGTTCTTCGAAATCACAGACTGGACGCGGGCGGCAGCCTCCTGGGACGGCTCATCTGCAAAGTTGGCCTCAAACTCCTCGGCCTCCAATTCGGCGAGATGGGCCTTGTGGAGATACGAAAGGTGCTGGCGGGCGTTGGTGGTGTTGGTGGAGGAGGCCAACCGCGCACCGCACTTTTCGATGGCACAAAGAAGTCCGATGGGCTTATCAGTGGTGGGGCAGATGATTTCGTTGAACAACGACCAGACCTGCGATCAAAACAAACGCAGTCAGTCAGTGAACAAAGGTCACGCAGTGAACAAATGCAGTCAGTCAGTGAGGCACTATATGAAAATAGAACATCATACAATGGGGGCAATGCAAACTCGTACCTTCGCGGTACGACGACCTCGCATGGCAGGACGAAGGATCTCTTCACCATGTTCAGCTTCCTCATCTGAAACATCTTCTTGGGTGGCAGGGGTAGTATTCTCTCCACTTTGGATGCTGAGGACACCGGCGCTACTGCCAGCCGCTACAACGACAGGGGTGTGATCGTTGACGGGTGTTTTGCGTTTACGCTTCCCAAGCTTCAATGGCTCAAGTAGTGACTTCTCTCTACGGAAGTTGGCGATATCGTCCTCCAGACCGGCCAGGTTCTCGATCGGCTCCCACGTGTCGTGAGCCTGACTGTAGCCTTTCCAGCGAATGAGCCATTCTTCCACTGTACGATCGCCTGATTTGGTCAATCGCTCGGCTAAAATACACTCGACAAGGTAAATGTTGTCAGCGTTATCACGATGATCGAACTCGTGATTGGGCGTGCGTTTGATCGGTCCCTTGCCAATGGGGGGGAGCCTGCTGTCATTGGTCGAAGACTTACTTTTCTTGGATGCACGCTTACCCATGATGATGATAGAGTTCTGAACTTCTGATGAGTGGTTGAACTGGGAATAGCTGCTATATAGGGTGCTGGACGAGCTGTTGGAACAGCTGAAAATTTTAAATTTCAAAATTTCAAGTGAGACACATGGACGTGGCTCTCCAGGGACAAGTGCCGAGGGCCAGTCGCAATTCGACCAAAATATCAAACCGAAATATCAGACCATACCGCCAATTAGGTTATGACAGAACCGGTTTTCGGTGACTTTCATGACGGCGCAAACCGATTTTCGTGTATATGCGATTCTAAGGCGATTTCCTGAAAAGCGATTCGATTGGTGTATATTACCCACCATAACCGATTTGATTCATGTACCCAGTAATCGCGCAACCTATGTGATTAGTAATTAGTCCAGGGTGGGAACCGATTCGATTATAATTTGTCGTAATCGCCGAACTTATTTGATTTGTGATTAGTCCTGAGCGCAAACCTATTCGATTTATAATTTGTCATACTCGCAAACCTATTCGATTCCTAATTTGTCATAATCGCAAATCGATTCGATAGTTGTATACAGTGTTAAATCGATTAATCATAATTCCTCGACTAATCGATTCCCAGCCTGCTGGTCTGTATAATATGTATATAGTGTATCAATATTTGGGAGCGGGCCAGGGTGCCTGTCTTACCGTGTAACATCAGATTCCAGTTTTAATTACCAAATTGAAACGCATTATTGTATGTGATGTGGATTTGCTTGGAAAATTATTTTTGCATTTTGTGAATTTGCTCTACGTTAGATTTCGAAATGTCGATTTGGCTGATTTTGCTCTACGTTAGATTTTCAGATTTCAGTCTTCGGGATGCTGGATTTTCGAATTTTGGATTTGGTATTTTTGCTCTACGTTAGATTTCGAAATTTCGATTTGGCTGATTTTGCTCTACGTTAGATTTTCAGATTTCAGTCTTCGGGATGCTGGATTTTCGAATTTTGGATTTGTTTTTTTGCTCTACGTTAGATTTCGAAATGTCGATTTGGCTGATTTTGCTCTACGTTAGATTTTCAGATCTCAAATTGGGTGCTTCGCGAATTCGAATTTTTAAAGCCAATTTCTTGCCTGCACGGACCACCTGTGCCCGTCCGTCTAGAAGCCTCTACGTTAACATGGGGATGGGTCAGGACGGTTATTCGAGTCTCAAATTGGAGTGACCACGACGGGTTTAACATGGGGATGCTGGACGGTGAGAGTACTGACCGCAACGGGTGGGTTACTCTTCACGAGTAGCACACCGGAAGTGGCCAGGCTCGAAAATCGTCCATCCCTTTCCACAAGATTGGGGCCCGGTAGAGACCGGGGTGCGATTTTCGAGGAGCAATTCTCCTGAAAGGAAGAGTGCTCTGGTGTGGTTGTTGTCTCGAACAGGGACACGAGTCAAACTCAGCCCCACGAAAGGGATTGCTTTTCTTCGATGGTGCATGCCGCTTTAACGCGTCGCCGGATTTGAGGCAAGCCTCGTTCGGGGTAGCACTCTGCTCAGAACAAGGTCAACAGTGGACCCGGGACTACGGGCGCCTTGGATCCAAGACGAATAATTATGCAGAATTCGTGGGGGCCGTGATTGCAATCCAAAGAGCAATAGAATGGAACCTGACCACAGCAACAATTGTTGGGGACTCGGAGCTGGTGGTGTCGGCATTCTCGGGCTCCCGTAACGTTATCGCAAAAGACTTGGAGAGACTACTTATCGTTGGGAAAGCCCACATGGCCCTGCGCCCGGATTGTGTTTTCAATTTCAAACATGTGGCACGGAACCACAATAAACTGGCTGACAGCCTGGCCAACTTCGCACTGGACTTTGGCATGCCGGCAACGACGAGTGTGAGAGACCCGCTTGCATTTATTACCATGGCAGTTAAAGGCTTCGACAGTGCCCGGGAAGTGATGGAGAGGCAACAGTCCTTAGGGCCACGTGAGGCCCAGGGACTGGACACCTTAACCCCTTCAGTAATGGATGCCCTCAGTGGTAATTTGGTCCCGGACCCCCTTTCCGCACCAGCTAGAGATCCGGGGGAGTTCAGGGTGGGAACTATCCATGAGTGTACCCAGTTCTGGGACACGGTGGTAACATCATCAGAAATGGGATTGCTGGTCAAAGATTGGGCAAAGAATGGAGTCTCCATCTCGGATTTCTTCCAACACTTTTCAGGCACTTACGAAGGGGCTCGTTTCGACTCAAGAACACCCCCGAAGATGCAGTTCAAGAATCATGCGATACCGGATCACTTGATCCCCTGGATTTCTGGGAAGATACAGGACGAGCTCAAGTGGGGAGCGATAAGAGTCTGGGGCAAAGAAGGGGAATGCTCTCCCCCGCATCTTGTTATGCCGGTAGGAGTGGAGCCAACAAAACCAAGAAAGATTAACGATGCAAGATTCCTTAACCTTTGGTGTAAAGATATTCCGTTTACCTACGAGTCGGTGACAATGCTTCCGCAAATCTTAGAGGTGGGGGATCCGGCATTTATTATGGACCAAGCGAACGGATTCTTCCATGTGAGGCTTACAGAAGAGTCGCAACAGTACATGGGTTTCCTGTGGGATGGCGTTTATTACGTCTATACAGTTCTCAATTTTGGATGGAAGCTAGCGCCGGTCATTTATAGCGCCTTCGCGGGAGAATTCGCGGGATTCATCCGGCGGCTGGGGATACCATATTTATACTACATTGATGATAATGCCGGGGGACCGGCCCCAGTGGGTGCCTCAACTCTTACGAAACAGGAAAGAGCCGAAATCTCGGTGTTCGTTGTCTCGTCATGCATGACGGCGGCAGGATATTTTATTCATCTGGAGAAGACGGAGTTCATTCCGTCCTTGACCATCACCTGGCTAGGCATTGGCATTGACCTTGCGAAGCAGGAATTCTTCATCCCGCAGAAAAAATGGGATAAGTTCTTGAGCCTGGCAACGGACCTGCGAGCTTCGTCAAATATTTCGGCCAGGGACCTGGAGAAGGTGGCAGGAAAGTTGGTTTCAATGTCAATTGCAGCCCCGGGCATCCTTATTGCATGCAGGAAGCTGTATGCCTTCCTGGCAAAAAGGCACGAATTCTGCAGGAAAAGTTTTTTCCTGAACAGTAAGCAGATGAGACATTTCAAACTCTACTTGGGTCAACTCTTCCAGCCGTCGCTGATTAAGGTGTCTGCATTTAGGAAGCAGGCCCACTGCTCGATACTCGTGGATACAAACAACGATGGTACAAAGGTCACGGCATCAATCAGAGCAGGGGAATTCCAAGATGAAATTTCGTGTTATCGAGATTTGAAAACCTGCTCGTCGGTGGATCAGTCAATTTTGATTTCAGAAGCCTTGTTCGAAATCCCAGTAGAACGGGTCCCGCAACGCTGGGACATAATCTTGGATAAGAATATCTGGGATTCATCGAGAGTCCTCTCGTCTAACCTGGGCACGAAAGCATGCAAAAACTTGGCAGAAAAGCTCTATAGATTTGTCGCGGATAACAACTTGGAACTGAAGGTGGTTTCCTTTTCAAGGGGACCTGATGGAGCTATTGTAGTCCCGGATGAAGAGTCTCATTATTCATTGATGCCACGGTTCTCTCCTCTGTTGAACATGATGTTTGGACAGCACAACATCGACTGCTTCGCAACAACGGCTAATGTTCGGGGATGTCCCAAGATGCGATTTTGCTCGAGGCTGCCAGAGAAAGAAGCTTGTGGCACCAACGTCTTTGCCTATCCACTAGCGGGGCTAAACTGTTATGCTAATCCGCCTTTTGCATTAATGGGACCGTTCCTGATGTATCTTAGAGAACAAAAGGCGTCAGCCTCTGTGGTTGCTCCACAGTGGGATGGTTTCTCTCCAGATGGTTTCTGGTGGACTGCGTACAATAAACTGTGCAAACAGAAGTTCAGGATCGCTGAAGCAGGAGAGGTCTGTTTCCAACAACTTAGATATGGAAGATGGTTAGAAGCAGGCCCACTCCCGTGGGCAGTCTGGATTTTTAGATTCGATTTTTCTTAAAAACACTTCGTATTTCAAAACACAAAATTCATGTGATATATTAATATCTCCCAGAGTAATCCATTTACCTTGGAAATGAATTGTTGTGAACGCTGGTAGCTTTCGGGGAAGGGAAATTTTTGAGGTTGACAGGGTGGTGGCAAGAGCCTGTTGAGAAAAGCCCCTGACTGGGCCGCCATACAGCTAAGAACGAAGGAGCTTCAGGAAGCAAGGGCCCGGGACGTATACCAATCAACCAAACTCCGGAATTTGCGGGCCCTCGGGGAATTCCTGGCTTGCATAACCCCACTAGAATCATTGGATTCGTGTACAGCACAACACATCTTATGGTATCTTATTTACGTGGAACAGTTCGGTAAGACTATCGTACATTCGGCCACGTGCCCTCAACTAGGAAGATGTAGTTGCCCAGTCAGGCAAGCAGCAAGTTCGGTGAATTCCCTTATCGGCAGACTCTCTAGTGCCTTCCAGGATTTCGGAAGGGGCGGGTCGGACAACCCGTGCACAGGTAGAGTTGTTAAGGTCTATGAAACGATGACCAGGAACGAACAGTTGCAAGCAAGAATCACCCCAAATCAAGCAACACCACTTTTCAGTTGTACGATCGACAAGCTAGTGATTCACATGAACGCAGAGGCAGCTGGTTTTGCCTCGACACAGGATAATAATAATACAACATTTACGTCGATGAGTAAGGCAACGCCTTCGGAACGATCTACTCGAGTCTGTTCCCCTCATACATGACAGTCTGCTACACAGGATTGGATTGGATACTTTTGTTCATCACGCTTAGATGCAAGGCAATGATCCTGATGGACTTATACGCCTTGAAGAGACCGGCGGAGCTGGGAGCCACAAGGGTGGAGGGAATCATAAGATTTCCTGATAACTCCGGTTTTCTCTTCAACTACCAGTGGGGGAAGACACTCCGTTCGGGCGATGAACACGTTTTCGGAATCAAAAGACTCCCTGATAAATCTAAATGCCCCATCTCAGCGTTGGAAGACTACCTCCAAGTGATGAAAATCTTGGCGGGTCTGAACCTTGCACAGGGATTCTTGTTCAGACCAGTCAGGTGTGGCAAAGTGGAGAATAGCCCAATTTCCAGGAAGCAGATGAATTCAGATCTCAAGTGTTGGTTGCAAAAAGTGGGGCTGTTCAATGGGGAAACGTTCTTCAGCATTCGGACAGCGGGAGCAATTGAACTTTTCCTTGAAGGAGCCGACCTGCAGCAGGTTATGGGACAGGCGTATTGGAAGACAGAGAGGATTGCCAGACATTATATGAAAGTGTGGCAAGTCTTGGGAATGTCATCCTCAAGGCAGATAGAGAAAGTCTCAACGAAAGATTACATGGACCTGAATGCGGCACAATCATTCGTGCGGGTATTTGTATAAGTAGTTTGATTATTATTTTCTGTTGGCTCGAGTTTGAGAGTTGGGGTGGAAAGGCGTCAAGAGGCGGGGGTTGTGAGTATTGGCGGAGAGGCGACGCTGGAGTGGTGCCTTGTTGCTTCGCCTTACTTTCCGCTCTTTTTCTCGCCATTCCTACCCAACGGGAGCGGATCGGACAAGGTGACTTGGCGGTCATCCGATTTACGGGGAATCCGCAGGATCAACAGTATCACTGTTGATCGCCGACTTTCCTTCCGTCATCAGTGATGACCGTCATTCAGGAGACGGATCGTCTGATCTCACTCCCCGGATTGCGGAAATGAAGAATCGGGAAGTGGCTGTTCACCTCCAGCTTCGAAGTCCAAGTGTCGCAGAGTGTCGCTCTTAAGTCGGAAATTGGTGAAAATGCTTCACTTTTCCTACCTGCTGACGATTGCTGCGTCTTTCTTCTTCGTTTCCTAACGCAATTTTTCTTCCCTGCCCGCCCACCCTTAAAAATGGGTTCTCCAACTCAGGCTCCGATCTGACGCTGGAGTGCTGCCTTGTTGCTTCGCCTTACTTTCCGCTCTTTTTCTCGCCATTCCTACCCAACGGGAGCGGATCGGACAAGGTGACTGGGCGGTCATCCGATTTACGGGGAATCCGCAGGATCAACAGTATCACTGTTGATCGCCGACTTTCCTTCCGTCATCAGTGATGACCGTCATTCAGGAGACGGATCGTCCGATCTCACTCCTCGGATCGCGGAAATGAAGAATCGCGAAGTGGCGGTTCACCTCCAGCTTCGTAGTCCAAGTGTCGCAGAGTGTCGCTCTTAAGTCGGAAATTGGTGAAAATACTTCACTTTTCCTACCTGCTGACGATTGCTGCGTCTTTCTTCTCCGTTTCCTAACGCAAGTTTTCTTCTTACAATCATGGTTTCCGCAGCAATCGCTACTAGTTCTGATTTGCGGAGGGCGACCCGCGCCTCCCGCAGCGCACGGCCCCGTCTGCTTGATGAGAATTCCGTGCCCAACGTTATGTCGGCCGCGTTTAATGCAGCGACCGCGGCTCTGCGGGTCTCCCCTCCGCGGGAGGAGCCCGCAATCTTTCGCTCGTTGGGTCTTAATGAATCTGAAGACGGTGACGAGGTGGTCGACGCGGGGGAAAGGTGGTCCCGAGAGAATGTTGAAACGCCGGAGTCGCCGTCCGGACCGTCCTTGTTGCAGGAATTGTCGTTTGGCGACCAAGCTGCCCCTGGACGCGCTGACTCTCCTCCTCCGGCAAGAAATGTGCTGCAGAGAACGTCCTTGGCGGAGGATGTTGCGGGGGGGGCCAGCCTCCCTCTCCGTCCGCAGGCGTCCCGCGATGTAGTCCACCACGCGACGGAGGAAAGGCTGACTATTCCCGACCTGACGGTGAACGCCTTTACTGGACTTAACTTCTTCGTGCTGCCTAGCAAGGAATTACTTCTGAACCCCTCAATCTTTAAGACCGAGCACCTTCGGAAGATCTGTGCCAAGGTCCCTGGTATGGAGGTGTCGAACAACCAGTCCAGAGCAACTATGGTTCGGAATTTGGAGAGCTTCCGCGAGGTGCTGGAGAGGTCACGTACGCCCCCGACGGGGGATATGGCTACACCTGTGACTTTGACCCCGCGTACTGATCTGAACGCGGGGGGGCCGGTCCCCCCGCCAATGGGGGACGTCCCGTCTGACTTGGTGTCCCGGGAATCGGGACACCAAACGCCTCCAGTTGTCCCGGTCACCGAGGGCACGGGCCCCCGCCGGCCCCCGTCCCCGTTGTACGTCCGGCCGGGAGCCGCGCAGAACCCGACGTACCCGCCGGGGTTCGGCCCGCACACGGACCCGAATGCGGAGCAAGGTCTTTTCTCTGGCCTCGACCCCCCCGCAAGCCAAGCACAAGAACCTCTGCAACCAGCCCAGGTAGCTAGCCCGAGCGCTCCTGCTTGCCCTCTCCTTTTCCTTTAGAAATTTGAATTCGTTTCGGTTTAATTTGCTAGGGCCTTCTCCTTCCCTGTAGTTTGATACAAACTTAATCAGCCTGTTCAACCCGTTTCACTAGTTAGGAATTTCTTCCCCTCTTTTAGAATAGTCCGGTCCCCGTCCTCGTGTCACAAAGAGTAATTAGTTAGGGCCCTTGCAGTAATCTAGGAGCGCAGTGCCTGGGCTTGTGGGCGCTTCCTAGGTGGTGAAATTTGGTTCTTGTAAACTTTTATGCTGTTGTTTGTAGCCTGCCAATTTAAAAAGTTTTGACTTGCTTTAAAAAGTTTGAATTTAAAATGCTGCTTGTGTCCCGTGGGGACAACAAGAACTTGGTTATCCTCACACTGAGTGAGGCTCTTCTTGGAAGAGTATGTACCCCGTGGGGGTTTTTTGTTGTTTGAAATCCTCAATCTGTGAAGTGTCTCCTCTTGGAGGGACATTGTACCCCGTGGGGGTTGTTTATGTGGACAATTGGTTCCAAAATATCTGGTCGGATGTAAGCTCCTGGTTATGGGCCTTCTTGACAAAATTTGGTTGATATTGCAGGCTCGGGAGGCTGATGATGAAGTGGTGCTCACAAGAACTCTGACTGCCCCAACGGTGGGAGATGATTGTGCCATTTGCCTAGCCAGCCTGCTAGGAGAGATGCCGTGTGTGTCAACTGCATGCAATCACCACTATCATGTAGCCTGTTTCGATGGCCTGAATGAAATGTACCATTTGACCAGCTTGGTCCAGCCAGCAGCAATACATGCTGTTTTCACCATGACCTATAGAAAAGTAGTCAGATGTCCATGGTGTAGATCTGTGCTGATTGTGGATGAACTCCCATATGGGGAGGACAGATTCACATATCTGTGGTAGATATAGTTGTATTATTTTCTGAGGGCAGTCTTGCATGAGAGTTGTAATTTCCTGATTGTTGCATTGTTTCAAAAATTTGGCATTAATTGTTGTGATTAGGATCAAAATTGTTTGCTGTTGTTATGATGATAAATAATTGCTGCAATTGAGATGAATGCTATTTGAAAATATGAATTTGTTTATATTGAAAATATGAATTTGTTATGTTACAACTTGAATTGCTGTGAGGATTGCTGAAAATAGGATTGAAATTATTGCTGTTATCATGATGATGAAGTTGCTCTAATTATGACGAAATAGTTCCTGTAATGTTGGACAATAAGTACTGCATTTATGATGACTATGATTGCTTTGTTCGATGTGAGGATAGGTATGAAAATTTCTTTGATCCGATCGATGAAAAATTGCATGCTCGTGACAAGCTGATGCAGCTGGAATTAATGATTAGGGAGGGTGATGTGATTGCCTCAGATTATGACCCCTTATGATTATTGCATTACGTGCATTGTCAGAGTGGGGGCGAGAAGATGTTACTGTTGTAACACATTATTATGCATGTTTGTATCGAGGCAAAGGACGATATGTGAGTGTTTCCTCAACCTCAAGTAAATGAAGATGGATGGTGGCATGAGGGAGCAGGCTCCTTTGGGATTGGCATCATCGATGACGCCGGGATTCGACATTCAGGCGTACGTGGACTCGGTGCTCCAAAGATCCATGCAAGAGGAGACCAAGGGGGGCTCCAACTGGTTGAAAGCACACCGATTGAGAAGCGAGCTGTTGGACTGGTGCCTGACCCCGGGGAAATCGGTGCCGGAGATACCGAAGCTGATGCGAAAGGTGGCAGCTGCTTTTGGTTTGCCGGGAGCTAGTTCGAGGGAGCAGGAGACTCCTCAGTCCTTGTATTCCCTTGCCACTCTCATCGAGAGGGAGTTGGCGGGAGGTACTAGGGATGCGTCCTTGCCGGACAATCACATTGCCCTGTTTGCACATCAACAAATAAGGGCTACAGTTCCAGAGTGCGAGAAGGATGATGCGCACGAGTCAGAATTGCAGATGTTCATTAAAACCCAATCCAAGAAGGCCTCGTTATCAGGAGCCACTAAGCATGTTACTGCAAACCCGGGAGCCCCTGCAGATGGTAATGCCAAATGTCCAAAATGCCAGGGGTCACATATGCTGCGGGACTGCAAGTCCCCTTATGCGTTGAACAAGGATGGATCCATCAATGTGACTTGGGTGGACAAACGAAATAAGAATGACAATAGGAATAACCAAAACCAGTTGCCTCAGTTGCCACCACCTCCTCAAAGGGAGCCTGTTTAGAAATCGTCAAAAGTTGCCAGAATGCTGGTCTGTATAATATGTATATAGTGTATCAATATTTGGGAGCGGGCCAGGATGCCTGTCTTACCTTGTAACATCAGATTCCAGGTTTAAATACCAAATTGAAATGCATTGTTGTATGTGATATGGATTTGCTTGATAAGTTAATTTTGCATTTTGTGAATTTGCTCTACGTTAGATTTTCGAAATGTCGATTTGGCTGATTTTGCTCTACGTTAGATTTTCAGATTTCAAATTCGGGATGCTGGATTTTTCGAATTTTGGATTTGGTATTTTTGCTCTACGTTAGATTTCGAAATTTCGATTTGGCTGATTTTGCTCTACGTTAGATTTTCAGTTTTCAGTCTTCGGTATGCTGGATTTTCGAATTTTGGATTTGTTTTTTTGCTCTACGTTAGATTTTCGAAATTTCGATTTCGCTGATTTTGCTCTACGTTAAATTTTCAGATTTCAGCCTTCGGGATCCTGGATTTCGATAATTGGATTTGCTTTTTTGCTCTACGTTAGATTTCGGGATCAGCTTCGGAACACTGGGTTTCGGACTTTGGGATGCATATCTCAAGTTGGAGTGCTTCGCGGATACAGGCAATTAATGCCAATTACCTTGCCTGCACGGACCACCTGGTCCCGTCCGTCATAGAAGCCTCCCTTTAACATGGGGATGCTGGACGGTTAGAGTACTGACCACAACGGGGGGGTTACTCTACACGAGTAGCACACCGGAAGTGGCCAGGCTCGAAAATCGTCCATCCCTTTCCACAAGATTGGGGCCCGGTAGAGACCGGGGTGCGATTTTCGAGGAGCATTTCTCCTGAAAGGAAGAGTGCTCTGGTGTGGTTGTTGTCTCGAACAGGGACACGAGCCAAACTCAGCCCCACGGAAGGGATTGCTTTTCTTCGATGGTGCATGCCGCTTTAACGCATCGCCGGATTTGAGGCAAGCCTCGTTCGGGGTGGCACTCTGCTCAGAACAAGGTCAACAGTGGACCCGGGACTACGGACGCCTTGGATCCAGGACGAATAATTATGCAGAATTCGTGGGGGCCGTGATTGCAATCCAAAGAGCAATAGAATGGAACTTGACCACAGCAACAATTGTTGGGGACTCGGAGCTGGTGGTGTCAGCATTCTCGGGCTCCCGTAACGTTATCGCAAAAGACTTGGAGAGACTACTTATCGTTGGAAAAGCTCACATGGCCTTGCGCCCGGATTGTGTTTTCAATTTCAAGCATGTGGCACGGGACCACAATAAACTGGCTGACAGCCTGGCCAACTTCGCACTGGATTCTAGCATGCCGGCTACGACAAGTGTGAGGGACCCGCTTGCATTTATTACCATGGCAGTAAAAGGATTCGACAGTGCCCGGGAAGTGATGGACAGGCAACAGTCCTTAGGGCCATGTGAAGCCCAAGGGCGGGACACCTTGGCCCCTTCAGTAATTGATGCCCTCAGTGGTAATTTGGTCCCGGACCCCCTTTCCGCACCAGCTAGGGATCCGGGGGAGTTCCGGGTGGGAACTATCCATGAGTGTACCCAGTTCTGGGACACGGTGGTAACATCATCAGAGATGGGATTGCTGGTCAAAGAATGGGCAAAGAATGGAGTCTCCATCTTGGATTTCTTCCAACATTTTTCAGGCACTTACGAAGGGGCTCGTTTCGACTCAAGAACACCCCCGAGGATGCAGTTCAAGAATCATGCGATCCCAGATCATTTGATCCCCTGGATCTCTGGGAAGATACAGGACGAGCTCAGGTGGGGAGCGATAAGAGTCTGGGGCAAAGAAGGGGAATGCTCTCCCCCGCATCTTGTTATGCCGGTAGGAGTGGAGCCAGCCAAACCAAGAAAGATCAACGATGCAAGATTCCTTAACCTTTGGTGTAAGGATATTCCGTTTACCTACGAGTCGGTGACAATGCTTCCACAAATCCTAGAGGTGGGGGATCCGGCATTTATTATGGACCAAGCGAACGGATTCTTCCATGTGATGCTTACAGAGGAGTCGCAACAGTACATGGGTTTCCTGTGGGATGGCGTTTATTGCGTCTATACAGTTCTCAATTTTGGATGGAAGCTAGCGCCGGTCATTTATAGCGCCTTCGAGGGAGAATTCGCGGGATTCATCCGGCGGCTGGGGATACCATATTTATACTACATTGATGATAATGCCGGGGGGCCGGCCCCAGTGGGAGCTTCAACTCTTACGAAACATGAAAGAGCCAAAATCTCGGCGTTCGTTGTCTCGTCATGCATGACGGCGGCAGGATATTTTATTCATCTGGAGAAGACGGAGTTCATTCCGTCCTTGACCATCACCTGGCTAGGCATTGGTATTGACCTTGCGAAGCAAGAATTCTTCATCCCGCAGAAAAAATGGGATAAGTTCTTGAGCCTGGCAACGGACCTGCGAGCTTCGTCAAGTATTTCGGCCAGGGACCTGGAAAGAGTGGCAGGAAAGTTGGTTTCAATGTCAATCGCAGCCCCGGGCATCCTTATTGCATGCAGGAAGCTGTATGCCTTCCTGGCAAAGAGGCACGAATTCTGCAGAAAAAGTTTTTTCCTGAACAGTAAGCAGATGAGGCATTTCAAACTCTACTTGGGTCAACTCTTCCAGCCGTCGCTGATTAAGGTGTCCGCATTCAGGAAGCAGGCCCACTGCTCGATACTCGTGGATACAAACGTCGATGGTACAAAAGTCACGGCATCAATCAGAGCAGGGGAATTCCAAGATGAAATTTCGTGCTATCGAGATTTGAGAACCTGCTCGTCGGTGGATCAGTCAATGTTGATTTCTGAAGCCTTGTTCAAAATCCCAGTAGAACGGGTCCCGCAGCGCTGGGACATAATCTTGGACAAAAATATCTGGGATTCATCGAGAATCCTCTCGTCTAACCTGGGCGCGAAAGCAGGCAAGGACTTGGCAGAAAAGCTCTATAGATTTGTCGCGGATAGCAACTTGGAGCTGAAGGTGGTTTCCTTTTCAAGGGGACCTGATGGAACTATTGTAGTCCCGGATGAAGAGTCTCATTATTCATTAATGCCACGGTTCTCTCCTCTGTTGAACATGATGTTTGGACGGCACAACATCGACTGCTTCGCAACAACGGCTAATGTTCGGGGATGTCCCAAAATGCGATTTTGCTCAAGGCTGCCAGAGAAAGAAGCTTGTGGCACCAATGTCTTTGCCTATCCACTAGCTGGACTGAACTGTTATGCTAATCCGCCTTTTGCATTAATGGGACCGTTCCTGATGTATCTTAGAGAACAGAAAGCGTCAGCCTCTGTGGTTGCTCCACAGTGGGATGGTTTCTCTCCAGATGGGTTCTGGTGGACTACGTACAATAAGCTGTGCAAACAAAAGTTCAGAATCGCTGAAGTAGGAGAGGTCTGTTTCCAACAACTTAGAAATGGAAGATGGTCAGAAGCAGGCCCACTCCCGTGGGCAGTCTGGATTTTTAGATTCGATTTTTCTTAGAAACACTTCGTATTCCAAAAACACAAAATTCATGTGATATATTAATAAGCCTCCCATAGTAATCCGTTTACCCTGGAAAATAAATTGTTGAACGCCTGTAACTTTTGGGGAAGGGGAAAATTTTGAGGATACAGGGTGGTGGCAAGAGCCTGTTGAGAAAATCCCCTGACTGGGCCGCCATACATCTAAGAACGAAGGAGCTTCAGGAAGCAAGGGCCAGAGATGTGTACCAATCGGCCAAACTCCGAAATTTGCGGGCCCTCGGGGAATTCCTGGCTTGCATGACCCCACCAGAATCATTGGATTCGTGTACAGCGCAACACATCTTATGGTATCTTATTTACTTGGAACAGTTCGGTAAGACTAACGTTCATTCGGCCACGTGCCCTCAACTGGGAAGATGTAGTTGCCCAGTCAGGCAAGCCGCAAGTTCGGTGAATTCCCTTATCGGCAGACTCTCTAGTGCCTTCCAGGATTTCGGAAGGGGCGGGTCGGACAACCCGTGCACAGGTAGGGTGGTTAAGGTCTATGAAACGATGACCAGGAATGAACAGTTGCAAGCAAGAATCACCCCAAATCAGGCAACACCACTTTTCAGTTGTACGATCGACAAGCTAGTGATTCACATGAACGCAGAGGCAGCTGGTTTTGCCTCGACACAAGATTGGATACGTTTGTTCATCACTCTTAGATGTAAGGCAATGATCCTGATGGACTTATACGCTCTGAAGAGACCGGCGGAGCTGGGCGCCACAAGGGTGGAAGGGATCATAAGATTTCCCGATAACTCCGGTTTTCTCTTCAACTACCAGTGGGGGAAGACACTCCGTTCGGGCGATGAACACGTTTTCGGAATCAAAAGACTCCCTGATAAATCTAAATGCCCCATCTCAGCGTTGGAGGACTACCTCCAAGTGATGAAAAATTTGTGTCTGAACCTTGCACAAGGATTCTTGTTCAGACCAGTCAGGTCTGGCAAAGTGGAAAATAGTCCGATTTCCAGGAAGCAGATGAATTCAGACCTCAAATACCGATGGTTGCAAAAAGCGGGGCTGTTCAATGGGGAAACATTCTTCAGCATTCGGACAGCGGGAGCAATTGAACTTTTCCTTGAAGGAGCCGACCTGCAGCAGGTTATGGGACAGGCGTATCGGAAAACAGAGAGGATTGCTAGACATTATATGAAAGTGTGGCAAGTCTTGGGAATGTCATCCTCAAGGCAGGTAGAGAAAGTCTCGACGAAAGAATACATGGAGCTGAATGCGGCACAATCATTCGTGCGGGTATTTGTATGAGTAATTTGATTATTAATTTCTGTTGGCTCGAGTTTGAGAGTTGGGGTGAAAAGGCGTCAAGAGGCGGGGGTTGTGAGTGTTGGCGGAGAGGCGACGCTGGAGTGGTGCCTTGTTGCTTCGCCTTACTTTCCGCTCTTTTTCTCGCCATTCCTACCCAACGGGAGCGGATCGGACAAGGTGACTGGGCGGTCATCCGATTTACGGGGAATCCGCAGGATCAACAGTATCACTGTTGATCGCCGACTTTCCTTCCGTCATCAGTGATGACCGTCATTCAGGAGACGGATCGTCCGATCTCACTCCTCGGATCGCGGAAATGAAGAATCGCGAAGTGGCGGTTCACCTCCAGCTTCGTAGTCCAAGTGTCGCAGAGTGTCGCTCTTAAGTCGGAAATTGGTGAAAATACTTCACTTTTCCTACCTGCTGACGATTGCTGCGTCTTTCTTCTTCGTTTCCTAACGCAATTTTTCTTCCCTGCCCGCCCACCCTTAAAAATGGGTTCTCCAACTCAGGCTCCGATCTGACGCTGGAGTGCTGCCTTGCTGCTTCGCCTTACTTTCCGCTCTTTTTCTCGCCATTCCTACCCAACGGGAGCGGATCGGACAAGGTGACTGGGCGGTCATCCGATTTACGGGGAATCCGCAGGATCAACAGTATCACTGTCGATCGGAGTGCACGTTTCCAAAACATCATAAAACGAAATGCCCTGTGACGGGTAATGTCGGGCTCGGTAATGTCTATCGTCACGCGGCGGACTTCGCGGCGGACAAAACTGGGCCGCCGATAAGCGGCGCATCGTACGGCCCCATCTGGAAATATGAAAATGGAAACGCTGTGCACAAACGGTGCGTTCGCGTTCTTGGAGCATCCATCTATCGCTATCGCGTG